>NPDK01272947.1:0-12521 GCA_013461565.1 Labeo gonius | reverse complement strand
GGTTGCTGTAAAGACTTTTCTATATATGCTTGTATGTGATGTGATATTATGGTAAAATGTGCATGAAGTATCTCTCACAGCAGTTGTGGAGATTATGTTTGTGTTTGTGTACTCGTATATTGAGGTGACAGAGGCTAAAAACTACGTGAACGTCACGTACGCTTCAGTATGTGTTTAGTAAACAAAACCGTGCATCTGCATCATTCATTCACACAGAGGCATGCAGAACATGCAGGATTCATATTTATAATATTCACAGACACTAGTGCATTTTGATTTAAGGGTACCTACCCACTTTTGATTTATTAATCCAAAATTTGTCAAATTCTGTGACATTCCGTGTTATACAGTCAGTTCCATTTTTATCACTGGATTCCATGATTCCGTCCATATTTTCTGCATTTTGGAAATCATAGGGCCCTGATTACAGGTATTGCTTACATAATTGCTAAATCTTACATTGTCTTATTTATCTGTCTCTCTTTCTATTTGTTTGTCTCAGGTATGAGATCTTGACTCCAAATGCTATTCCTCGAACCTTTATGGATGGCAAACAGGCGTGTGAGCTAATGGTAAGTGATGTTATTCAAACTTAAACCTTTCAATGGTACACACTATTGATTTGATAGAGGATATTATACACTAGAGTTTCTAATCAATAAATATGAACAGCACAGATGCTTGTTGATTCTGTATTGTTACTTTACTTACAGATCAGTGCTTTGGAGCTGGACAAGAATCTTTTCCGGGTGGGACAGAGTAAGGTTTTCTTCCGGGCTGGAGTTTTGGCTCACCTGGAGGAAGAACGAGACTTGAAGATCACCGACACCATCATCCGATTCCAGAGTGTGGCCCGTGGATACCTTGCCAGGAGGTAAACGTCTGTGTGTATGTTGTTGGTTGGTGGTGTGTACTACGTATATGTGTGTGTATTAACTGAGATGTTCTTTCAGGGCTTTCCATAAGAAGCAGCAGCAGCTCAGCGCCCTACGTGTGATGCAGAGGAACTGTGCAGCGTACCTGAAGCTCAGAAACTGGCAGTGGTGGAGACTCTTCACAAAAGTAACACACCTTAGAATTTTATACAAAGCTTAAAAATGAAGTAAACCTAATAATGAATTTAGAAAGAATGTAGTTAGAGCTAACATTCAGTGGATGTCTTTTGTGTTCATTTGTGACCTTTGACCTCTCCTGTAGGTGAAGCCCTTGCTGCAGGTGACCCGCCAGGATGAAGAGATTCAAGCTCGGGAAGCACAGCTACAGAAAGCCAAAGACAAGCTGAGTAAACTAGAGCTTGATTTTTCTGAACTGGACAGAAAAAACCAACAGGTAACTTTATTTCCTAGTTTAAACCAAAACAAGAAGGTGTTTATTTCTTTGATTTCTACATTCATCTTTTTGTCTTGAAAGCTAATGGAGGAGAAGTCGGTGCTGACTGACCAGCTGCAGGCGGAGGCGGAGTTATTCGCAGAGGCGGAGGAAATGAGAGCACGGCTGGCCAATCGCAAACAGGAGCTGGAAGATGTGTTGGGAGAGCTCGAGAGCCGATTGGAGGAGGAAGAGGAAAGGACCCTTCAGATGACCAATGAGAAGAAGCGAATGCAGCAACATGTGCAGGTGACGAGGATAGGTGATGTCCACTATTGAGTCTGATGTCCACTATTGAGTATTTTCTGTCAACATCACTGTTTCTTTCTCTCAGGATCTGGAGGAACAGCTAGAAGAGGAAGAGGGGACACGTCAGCGCCTCCAGCTGGAGAAAGTCACCCTGGAAAGCAAAGTGAAGAGTCTGGAGGCCGAGACGTTGAATGTGGGAGAGCAGAGAGACAGATTGAGCAAGGTAGTTAAAGAGAAAAGGATTGTTGTTTGAATGCAGATACAATGGTACAGTGGTTCATGAATTTTTCTCTTTTCTCCTCTTTTCTCAGGAGAAAAAACAGATAGAAGAGAGACTCAATGAAGTGACAGATCAACTCACAGAGGAAGAGGAGAAGGTGAAGAGTCTTAACAAGCTGAAAAACAAACAGGAAGCTGTCATCGCTGATTTAGAAGGTAATGGTCCTTGTGTTGATGCATTGAAAACTATGTTGATTTATTGGTTCTGTGGAATTTGGACTTTGTTTTTGAGATTTCAATTCATTTATTAAATTTTGCAGAACTTTTTTGTGAGTAATCAAGTCAAAATTGTGAGATATAAAGTCAGAAGTTTATATCAGAACTTTCGCGGTTTCGAGTTTATATTTCTCAATTCTGACTTTTTTTCTCAGAATTGCGTGTTTATATCTTGCAATTGTGACTTTTTCTCACAATTATGAGGTTATATCTCAATATTGTGACTTTTTTCTCAGAATTGCGTATTTATATCTTGCAACTGTGACCTTTTCTCAGAATTATGAGTTTATATCTCTCAATTATCCTTTTTTCCTTGGAATTTTGAGTATATATCTCTCAATTATGACTTTTTTTCTCTCATAATTGCGTATTTATATCTCACAGTTGTGACTTTTTCTCACAATTATGAGGTTATATCTCTCAATTCTGTTTTTTTCTTTAGAATTGTGAGTTTATATCTGTCAATTATGACTTTTTTTCTCTCATAATTGCGTATTTATCTCACAATTGTGACTTTTTCTCACTATTATGAGTTTATATCTCTCAATTATGACTTTTTTTCTCTCATAATTGCGTATTTATATCTCGCTATTGTGACTTTTTTTCTCTCAGTTATGACTTTTTACTCTCAGAATTGCATACTTTTATCTTGCAATTGTGACTTTTTCTCACAGTTATGAGATTATAAATCTGTTATGTTTTTTTCCTTAGAAATGTAAGTTTATATCTCGATATTGTAACTTTTTTTCTCAAAATTGAGTTTATATCTCACAATTGTCACTTTTTCTCAGATTTGTGAGATTATATCCTGATATTGTGACTTTTTTTCTGAGAATTGTGCGATATAACCTCGCAACTGTGAGTTATAAAGTGAGAATTGTGAAATATAAAGTCAGAATTGTAGGATATAAACTTGCAATTGCAAGAAATAGTCAGAATTGCGAAATATAAACACAATTCTGACTTTTTTCTCACAGTTGCGAACTTATCTCGAAATAGTGACATTTTTTCACAGAACTTAGTGATATAAATTTGCAAATTATGTCAGAATTGCAGAATATAAACTCTTCATAATTGTGAAATATAAACACATTTCTGACTTTTTTTCTCTCAATTGCAAGTTTATATCTCACAGTTCTGAAAAAAAGACCGCATTCCTTTACAGGTAAATAAACACAACACAAACCAGTACATGAATGTCTTTTCCTTCGCCTTAGAGCGCCTGAAGAGGGAAGAGCAGGGCCGTCTGGAACAGGAGAAGTGGAAGAGGCGAATGGAAGGAGAGGCGGTAGAGGCCCAAGAGCAGCTGTCTGACCTGAGCTTACTAGTCACAGAGCTGAGAGGCAGCCTGAGCCAGAGAGAGAAAGAGATCACCACACTACAGACACGGTACATGCACAAACATTAAGTCTACTTTAAAGCGAATCCTGTAGCATGGCCATTTTAAGAAGTAATACTTCTTACCAGTGATATCTCTTACATTTACAGGCTGGAAGAAGAGGGGGCACGGCGTACAGAGGCTCAGAGAGCCCTGAGAGAGGCCACGTCTCAGGTCTCTGAGCTTAAAGAGGAGGTGGAGAATGAAAGAGGGATGAGGGAGAGAGCTGAGAAACAGAGGAGAGATCTGGGAGAGGAGCTAGAGGCTTTGAGGACTGAACTAGAAGATACACTGGACACTACAGCTGCTCAGCAAGAGCTCAGGTGTGTGTTTGTGTGTGTGTGCATGCTGTTTTTAATCATATTTAGTGAAAATCTTTACATTCATAACCCTGTTGAAAAAAAACAGCATATGCTGGTTAGGCATGTTTTGAAGCATGGCAGCTGGTTTTAGCTGGTCATGTGCTGGTCCTAAGCAACTAGCTTAACCCGGCCCATGGACCAGGACCAGCTCAAACCAGCTGCCATATGCTGTTGTTTTCAAGTGTACTTCTTTTCCAGAAGGTTAGTTAGACTATGGCTAAGTTAACCACGATTTGTGTGTTTGTTTAGGTCTCGTCGTGAGGCTGAATTAGGAGAGCTTCAGAGATGTTTAGAGGATGAGACCCGTCGTCATGAAGCCCAGCTGTCAGAGCTCCGCATCAAGCACACCGCCGCTATAGACTCCCTACAGGAGCAGCTGGACAACGCCAAGAGAGTGAGTCTTAGAGTTTACATCAAATGCAACTTGTTTACAAGCTGTTGTTACACTGGGAAGTCTGGGAAGTTCGTAAGTTGCCAACCTTTGATGTGCGTGTATGTTCACAGTCCCGTCAGTCTCTGGAGAAGGCGAAGGTCGTTCTGGAGGAGGAACGTGTGAACCTGAGTGCTGAGCTGAAGACTTTACAGGGAGGCAAGATGGAGAGCGAGAGGGGCAGAAAGCGAGCAGAGGGACAATTGCAGGAACTCAACGCACGCCTCGCACAGGCTGAGAGAGAAAGAGAAGAGCGAGAGGAACGACTTAGTAAACTCCAGGTAGAACATTTTTCTTTTTAACAAATGCTAGTGCAGACCTAAGCCTGTGTTACATCAGAGTTCAATATCTTGGTAAAAAAACCGCTGGTTTTCTGAATTCTGGTGGGCATCGGATGGGCATATTGGTTACATAAATTGTCTGCTTTGATCAGCAGAAAGCTGCTTGGTTTGAAAGTGAGTTCGCTACAGTACTGACAATGACAATAGAGCTTTTTTTGCCCATTATATTTAACAGAAATCCTTCCCCTTCTGGAAAATGTTGCTTTTGGTAGCTGTTTTGGCACATGGTAGCTGGTTTTAAGTTGGTCCAAACTGGTCATTAGCTGGTTCAAGCTGGTAATTGGCTGGATGACCAACCACAATGTTACAAACGACCCAATAAATCAAACCAATTTTGAAAACACCCTAACTTTGAAATCTTTCCTTGTCAGTCGGAGCTCGAATCTCTGTCCAGTTCCCTATCCTCATCTGATTCCAAATCTCACCGCTTAAGTAAGGAGGTCAGCAGTCTGGAGAGCCAACTACATGATGTGCAGGTAACTTGTGTGTTTGCTAGTGTGTGTTTTAATTTACTCTCTTCTGCTACGTATTAATAGGCTCATGGGACTTAACTAAACTGCTTTTGAAGAAACACTTTTGACACTGTATGATGGTTGGATGAATGAATAGGAAATGAAATCCTCCAGAGGTTGTCTGCACACTCTGATTGTTCTATTTTAAAGCCGATCTTAGAGACTGTGAATGTAATGGCCTCTGAAGCACACTTAATGTGTGTGTGTGTGTGCTATTTTTTTAGGAGCTGCTGCAGGAAGAGACACGGCAGAAGTTGGCGCTGGGTTCACGTGTACGTGCTCTAGAGGAAGAGAAAGCTGGATTGATGGAGAGACTAGAGGAGGAGGAAGAGAAGACCAGAGAACTTACACGCCAGATTCAGAACCATACACAACAGGTACACATCTAATTTTAAATCCAGGAAAACACTTTTTGTTAAAACCGATTTTACTCTGTTTTATGATATTATATCTATGTGTCTTGCAGCTGTCTGATCTGAAGAGGCAGACAGAGGAAGTGAATTCAGCGGTGGAGGCCGGGGAGGAGGCCAGGAGGAAGATGCAGAGAGAGCTGGAGAATGCCGTGCAGAGAGAGAGGGCCAAGGAAGAAGAGAAAGAACGCATAGAGAGACAGAAAGAACGGCTGAGAGAAGAAATAGAGGACATGACCATTGCTCTACAGAGAGAGAGACAGAACTGCACTGCTCTGGAGAAACGACAGAAGAAATTTGATCAGGTACAATAGGAAACACAGAAAGGGAGGCAGGGATGATTAGAGGGATGGTATGATTGAGTGAATTGGATGGATGGTTGGATGTTAAAATGACTGGATAGATGGAAGGATGGACTGACTGGATGAATGGATGGACTGAGTGGTGGATTGAAGGAATGGATGAATGGTTTGACTGGATGAATGAATGCATAAAGAGATGGATGGAATTAAGAATGGATTGAGTGGTGCATGGATGGGTTAATGGATGGATTGGATGAATTAATTAATGGACAGATTGACTGATGGATGGATGGAATGATGGATTTATTGACTGGTAGATGGAAGGATAGATGGATTGACTGATGGGATTATGGATGAATGGATGATTGACTAATAGGATGGATGGATGGATAGATTGGCTAGTGGGAATATGGAGTGATGGATTGACTGATGGGATGGATGGATAGAGGGCTGGATTTATTGACTGGTAGATGGAAGGAAGGAGGGATGGATTGATGGGATGATAGAGATATGTGTAGATGGATGGATTGATGGAATAATGGGCGGATGGAGGGATTGACTGGTGGATGGATGGAATGATGGATTTATTGACTTCTAGATAGAAAGGATGGATGGCTTGACTGTTGGGATTATGAAGGGATGGATTGGATTGATGGATGGATGGTTGGATGAATGGATTGACTGATGAAGGGATAACTGATAGGATGAACTGATAGGATTATGGAAGGATGGATGGTGGATGGATTGGATTGATGATTGATGGATGGTTGGAGGGATGGATTGAGTGTTTGGATTATGGAAGGATTGATTGGATTGATTGATGGGTGGGTGGATTGACTGATGAAGCGATAAATTGACTGATGGGATTATGGAGGAATGGATGGTGGATGGATTGGAGGGATGGATTGACTGATGGAATGATAGAGGGATGGATTGGATGGATGAATATTGAATTTATTACATGAATGAATGGATTGACTGGTGGATTTATGGAGGGGTTGATGGATGGGTTACTTGAATGGATAGATCGAGGGATGGATTCATTGACTGGTAGATGGAAGGATGGATGATTAATGGAGGAATGAATTGACTGATGGGATTATGGAGAGATAGATGGATTGACTGCTGGATGGATGGAATGATAGATTTATTGACTTCTGGATGGAAGGATGGAAGGATGGATTGACTGATAGGATGATAGAGGGAGGGAAGGATTGACTGGTTTTATGGAGGGATGATTGGATGGATGGATTGGATGGATGAATTAATGAATAGATTGACTGATGGATGGAAGAATGAATAGATGAATGTATGGATGGACAGATTGACTGGTAGATGATGGATAGATGGTTGAATTAATGGATGGATTGACTGTCGTAAAAAGTAAAAAGAATTGAAAATGTAAGGTGCAACTCTATATATTCCTCACCCTTTGACCTTTAACCTTCAGTGTTTGGCAGAAGAGAAAGCAGTTAGTGCTCGGCTGCTGGAGGAACGGGACCGTGCAGAGGCAGAGAGTCGAGAGAAGGAGACGCGCTTCCTGTCTCTTTCTAGAGCACTGCAGGAAGCAACAGAGCAGAGAGATGAACTGGAGAGAACCAATAAGCAGCTCCGCCTGGAGATGGAGCAGCTCGTCAACGCCCAAGATGATGTGGGCAAAAATGTACGGCTTGCTTTTTACCAGTGCATTTGTATAATATTTATAGGCATGTAATACCATAGTAATAACAAAAGCGCATTCTGTTCAGTGGCTAAAAAGTTATTTTCTTTTGTTCTTTTTGTCACGCCTCCTTAGGTTCATGAGCTAGAGCGTTCTCGACGGGCTTTGGAAACAGAAGCCCAGTCTCTGAAAGAGCAGACCCAGGAGCTGGAGGATGAGCTGACAGAAGCGGAAAACGCTCGCCTCAGACTTGAGGTCACCCTTCAGGCTCTTAGAGCTCAGTTTGAGAGAGAGATCAGCACTAAGGAGGAGAAAGGAGAAGAAAAGAGGAGAGCACTCAACAAACAGGTAACTGCATTCAGCAGAATGAAAAAGTGAAGAAATATTTGAAGATATCCAGGGCTAAAAAGAACTGACCTTCTTTTCTCTCCTGCTCACTATTTGTTTGTTCTATCACTTGTTCAGGTGCGAGAACTTGAAACAATGCTTGAGGAAGAGAAGACTCAAAGAGCTCAGGCTTTGACTGTTAAGAAACAACTGGAAACTGAGCTGCAGGAAGCAGAGGCTCAGGTGGAAGCAGCCAATCGGGGCAGAGAGGAAGCACTTAGACAGATGAAACGTCTCCAGGTTTGTCAGTTCAATTGTTAAATAAACCACAATGAAAACCAAAACTCCAGATTTCATTAAAATAAACCAAATTGAATCTGATTTGGTCTGCGGGCTGATGAAGAGCCCTGATGTGAATATTCAGTGTGTTCCTGTGTGTTTTTTAGACTCAGATGAAGGAGCTTATTCGTGAGCTTGATGAGACCAAGTTAGCTCGAGATGAGATTGTCGCCCAATCAAAGGACAGCGAGAAACGGTTACAGACATTGGAAGCAGAGCTATTACAGCTGACAGAGGTGTGCTACTCTGCCTGTATAACCCAGAAGATATTTTAACTGTGTGCATCTCTAATTCTTTTTTTCTTATTTTGACATTGTCAGGAGCTGTCTGTTTCTGAGAGGCAGCGGAGACAGGCCCAACAGGAGAGAGATGAACTGGCAGATGAAGTCGTCAACAGTACAACTGGAAAGTCAGTATCTGTGCTTGTGGTCCAGTGATAATGAAATTAAAGTAAATAGGACTCATGTTGTGAAACTTTGTTGTGTTACCCCTGTAGATCTGCACTGTTGGAAGAAAAGCGTCGTCTTGAGACCAGAATCACTCAGCTGGAGGAAGAGTTAGAGGAGGAGCAAAGTAATGCTGAACTATTAGCCGAAAGGCAGAGGAAGAGCACCTTACAGGTACACAAAGAAACACAAACATGCATGACACTATTAAACAAACACAGAGACTGAGCACCTCTCTCCATCTGTTTCTGTCAGGTTGAGACACTTACAGTCCAGTTATCTGGAGAGAGGACGCTGGCGCAGAAGAGCGAAAGCGCACGAGAGACTCTGGAGAGGCAGAATAAAGAGTTGAAGACTCGTCTCAGTGAGATGGAAGGGGCAGTGAAGGGGAAACATCGCCTCAGTGTCGCCGCCCTGGAGGCCAAGATAGAATCTATGGAGGAACAACTGGAGCAGGAGAGACAGTAAGAAAACAGTGGGGTGCTAAAGAAAAACGTGAAAGTTAAATGGAAATTAGATGTCTTTTCAAACATGTATAGTTTCTTAGGCTACGTTTACACTAGTGCATTTTTGTTTCGCTCTGGTTACGCCTGTCGTTTGCACTACTCCAGCGTTTTCAACTCTCTGCAGAATGTCAGAACTGCTCTTTTATCTCTTTTTCTGCTCTTTTTGAGCTAAGGCTGATCTTGGCGAATACATGAGTGCCCGGTGATCACCTGGAGCTCGCATCTCCGAAATTGGCATAGCAAATTTTCAAATAGGCCCTGCACTGATTTGAGTTTTAAACTACGTTCTCGCTTGAAAAACTCTTAAAACTACATTTCCTGACACAATAACAGTAATATTTTGAAATTATGCAGGTTTTTGGGCAATGATGTTTCACAAGTCCACAAGAATAGAACGCATATTGAGAAATATTGTCTGTGTGAAAATAAATAAATAAAACAGTGGTTCTCACTCCTGGTCCTGGGGGTCCACTGCTCTGCACATTTTGCATGTCTCCTTATTTAACCCGCCTGATTGAGATCATCAACTCAATAATATAAAATTATAAAACACTTACATTTTTTTTGTGTTTGCGGACTATGTAAATAAACCCAGCATGCATGAACAGCATGGATGAACGAGTGAAGGAGAGGGCTTTATCCCCTTGTACCACAAGTGACGATTCTAGTCAACCAATCAACGTTCTGCAGTGAGTTTAGCTCCACCCTTTTTGTACCGTTTGCTGTGCTAGGTACCCCAACGGAAGGGTATCAAAAAAGTGGTATGGTACGGTTCGCTATTTTGGTACCATTCACAACTTTTGACAATGGAAACGGACATAATTGTGTACCGTACTGTGCTGTACTGTACTGAACTGTACCGCTTGGTAGAAATGAGCCATTACTTACAATTCAGTTGGATGGAGACCAGGGACTGCCAAGATCTAAAAAGGACAAATAGAATCATTAAAAGCATTAAGGGGTTTTCAAAAGTGTCCGATATGACTTACACATGATATTCCACATACTTGAAATCCACTTTGTGTGACAAATAAACTAAAAATCAGGCCTTATTGCCATTGTTAACATTAGATTTTTATTACATTTATGAAAAAGCAAGAAAATTATGGTAGATTTTTTTTAAAGTGAATTATTCGTTTAATGATCTTAATTTTCTGTGAAGCTTAAACCAGCAATGTGACTGTTTTGTGTCTCCTCTCTCCCTTTTCTCCCTTCCTAGGGAGCGAGCCGTAGCCAATAAACTGGTGAGGAAAACGGAGAAGAAACTGAAAGAAGTTCTGATACAGGTGGAAGATGAAAGGAGACATGCAGATCAGTATCGAGAACAGGTACTCCTCAAAAACATCATCTGTGCTTCTCAGACTGACGAACTGTGAAGGATTTCATGTTGTCTGCTTAAATGGCTGACTCAATCAAATCTATCAAATAAATATATATTTTATGTATTAAAACAAAATTGCATTGGTAAAGTGCATAACGTTTCTATTTTTCTCTTAATTTTCTTGATAGACTATCTAGACTGATAGAATAGTAATTCCCTCTAAAACATTTCAATAAAGACATCTAAACTTTCAACCAGAGAGAATGAGCTCATCCCACAAAGCATTTCTAATGACTGACTCAGTCTTTTTTCTTCCTTACAACAGTTTATATTACATAACATAGGTAGCTAATGCCAGCCTTTATTTATCTACAAAATTTATCTACACATGATCATATGATTTGCAAGATGCATAGGGTTATGAGTAGTGTAGTACACCTGGAAATGTATGTTTCAAAAATCTCTCTTTTTGTAGCTGGATAAGTCTATGGGGCGTCTCCGTCAGCTGAAGAGGCAGTTAGAGGAGGTGGAGGAAGAGAACTCTCGCTCCAACGCTCAGCGCAGGAAACTACAGCGAGAGCTGGAGGAAATGGGCGACAGCATGCAGAGCATGAACCGCGAGCTCAACACTCTCCGCTCCCAACTCAGGTAAAGCTGAGGATGATTATGACAGTGCTATTTTGTGCAGAAAATTCAAAAAGAGCAACACCATGTCCTAACCAGACAGCAAAAATCAGCCCTGACCATGACAAGAGACAAGACATGTTGTCAGTCACTCGGTTTTCTGAATGCTGAATCCAAAATCCTGTTCCACGTTCCTGCATCTTGTTTGGTATTCTAAAAAATAATTTGCATCCAGTAACATCTAAATAAATAATTTTAATTTAAGTCAAAAGTATTATTTTAATATGACTGATTTTGACATTTTTAAGGCTTTTATTGAGTGAAATAACCCTGAAGGTAACAATGTACATAAATCCACGTTTTATAGTCCGTATCAAATATCTCCTAGCATCTAACTGGCAGTGACTGTCACAATTTGCAACAGTTTGCATTCAGTGTGAACAGAAAAATGACTTCACTGGAAACTTGCCACATTTGTGGTTAGGAAAGTAAAAGATCCAGTAATTCAGTTGTTCATATATAAATATATTTGCATGTCATCAAACCATGTATTTACTGTATGTGTATGTTTCATTTACTCATTGACTCATCTAATGTGTCTGATTGTGTGTCCATCCACATTTGTGTGTTTGTCTCCTACACCCACTCAGCCTCCCAGAACGGCAGAAGTCAGAACAGTAGGTTTTCATGTGTGAACACTGTGTTTTATGTTCCTCTCTGAGCAATTATCCTTTCCCCTCTTGATTCTGGTGGTGTGTAGAGGTGTCCTGTTGAGATTGTAGAGTGGTGTAGAGGTGCTTTTTTTAGTCCTTTGTAACTGATTTATGCAGAAGCGTATAAAGATGCTGTAGTCTACAATGAATTGTGGGTCACTTCCTGTCTATAGATGGTGATGAATTACAGATTCTGTCTTACACTAATCATGGACTCAATTTTACTTTTTCAGCTTCCTCTTTTTTTCTTTCTTTCTTCCAGTTCATAAACAGTGACCCCAAAAAGTATTTGAACACTTATGTATATAAGTGAACACATGTATATTTTTGTATTGGGCAACAAAATATCAAAACATGGTGTTTTGTTTTGTTTATTGAGCAAAATCTTTGGCTTGTGTTTTTTTGTTTTGTTTATAGGGCAAAATCTTCAGACTGTGTTTTTTTGTTTATTGGGCAAAATCTTTGGGTTGTTTTTTGTTTTGTTTTGTTTTATTTATTTTTTTTGTTTATGGGGGAACAGCTTTGGCTTGTGGTTTTTGTTTTGTTTATCGGGCAAAATCATTGGCATGTGTTTTTTTGTTTTGTTTTTTCATTGGGCAAAATCTTTGGCTTGTGTTTTTGTTTGTTTTGTTTTGTTTATAGGGTAAAATCTTTGCATGTGTTTTTTGTTTTGTTTATAGGGCAAAATCTTTGGGTTGTTTTGTTTATTGGGCAAAATCTTTGGCTGGTGTTTTTTTT
>NPDK01272785.1:0-10734 GCA_013461565.1 Labeo gonius | reverse complement strand
ATGTTTTGAAAACACCACAGACACACAGTGTTCATCACACAATAATGAAATCAGCCTATGAGTTGCTTGCAGGTTTTTTTAAAGGGGGAAAAAAAGGAAAATAATTCATGAATTTTTAAGCCAAATGATGTACGCCCTACACAATTTCCACTTGTCAAAAAAGCGGAGTGTTCAACAACAGCTTCAAAAATCTCTATCCCAGCCATGACAGACACGAAATGCTTCACTGACACCGCCAATCCCTGCATTCTCATTTAACACGGACAAAAGGGAAGTGCAACGGCACAGAGTATCACCTCCGCACCCCTGCTTTTGTCACTAATCAGGAGCGTGTTCCCTCCTGAGTGCTGACTGTCTTGTTAAAGCAGTACCTGCTGGAAACACCTCTCCCACGAGGGCTTCTTTTTAAAAGAGCAGCTCGGATACAAAGAGCCCAATCAATTAAATGGTAAATCACACATCAGAGGAAAGAGATGCACCACAGCCCTGGGGCAGGAGTGTGTGCAACTGGGAGTGTGAACACACTCAGATACACAGACACACACTAAGGGCACATCAAACAAGTCCCGGCAGACTCACTTCCAGGGTAAAAACTATCACACACAAAAGACAGTGAAAATGTGACACTAGGGAGACCTTAGTCTTAGTGTCAGATGTCTGCTACCCTTATACTCACTGTCTGATAAATACTGCTTAAATAGCGGAAAGTGCTTTCTAGACCTGGCAAGCTCTAATCTGATTGGCTGACTTGGCAAGAGCTGTAACGGCACACAAGGGTTTTTTCTTTTTTTGCCCAAAAAGTCATGTTAACAAGGTGTCGGGCTGCTACAACAACACTTCTGAGGGTGAATTTTGCAGAAGTGTGCCAGGTAAGTGGAGTCCAATCATTTAAAAGTACTAACAGGATTTTTTTTGAAGATGAACCCACTCATAAATAGAACGTAAAACATGTTGTTGGTTGTTCTAAATGTTTAAATAAACTAAACTAAAGGGGACATATCATGAAAATCAGATTTATGTCATGTTTAAGTGCTATAATCAGGTTCCCGGTGCATCTACCAACTCAGAAACCGTGAAAAGGACAATCTAGTAACTTTGTTTCGGTAAGCCTTTCTTTGCAAGCATGTGAAAAAATGAGCAGCTCAAATTTTGCTCCCTTATTATAATTATTATATTATCTTATTATTATATTACCGCCCTTTAACCTGTACTTTTCCACCCACTGCACCGCTATTTTGTATTCACAAGTGACAACGATGTACCAGTTCTAACGTCATGGCAAAAGTTCAAGCATAGCTTGCTAACAGTTCTCTCGGTTAGCTGTACAGACGAGCACAGATCACTATTTAGAGTCCCAGCCTCAGAGGGGACAAGAGCAGTGGATTTATTGATTTATTTACTGTATATTACACTGCTTTCAACATAAACTTGTATGTATTTGACAATTTAAGCACAATAAGACATGAAAGAAAACTTTGTTTAGTACTCGCATGCCGTGTGACAGCCTTTTTCTGTGTGCATGCTTTGATGTGTGCACTCAGAAAACCATATATCAGAGGCTTAAACTGATATGGCTTTAAAATGCATGATTTCAGCAAAATAGACATGATAATCAAAACCAAACAGATGTTTTTTGCATCTGAGGTACGAGCTGTAAAGGCACAACCCTATTCTGGAAAAGGGGCGGCGAGCAGCAGCTCATTTGCATTTGCAAGATACATGCACGAAAACAGCGAACGTGTTTCTTCTTCTACTCAAAATATGCATTTTCAAAATTATATAAAAAATGATCTCAGGTATTTTGAGTTGAAACTTTACAGACACATTCTCGGGACACCTGAGATTTATATTAAATATTTTCAAAGGGGGCATAATAGCTCCCCTTTAAAATGACTAACATATTCTATGTTTCTTCACATCACCAACACCAGGTTGAAAACCTTTGCTCTATTAGAAACTACAAACTCACACCGAGCACACAACCTGCTCTTCTAAAAGAAAATGCAGCAATGCTGACAATAAAATAAATTGGAATCTTAAAATAAAGATGGACAGGAAATACAAGAATAAGGGAGGTGGGAACTGGCCTGATTTCTATTTCAGATCTGCAGTGGCTTCTGAGTATTGTTCTTTCTTAAACTGTGACAGTTTGCGGTTGACTCAAACAATGCGCACAGTCCTAAGTGAAAACACTACATCAAAAGCCAAGGTCAACAAGGTGGCCGTATTGTTGCATCTAATATCCTTTTCTGCAATGAGAACGGCAATGATCAGGCATCCAGTAAACTATTCCTGTGTGTTCCACTTAATAATGAAAGGTCAATAATAAGAAACAGGATTACACTAAAAGCCATAGCAATAAAGCAGTCAACGGAAAACTGATGACACAAGGGTCGCTGGAAAGTCGGCAGTCCACCGTGAACAATTTACGGTGCATTCGTCAAACGAAAGATGGCAGAACGACCAGCTGGCACAAAGATTTTCTCCAGGCCGGAACATTTCCTAATTAATCCGAATACACTCAAGGTGAAATATATGGCTTTAATGATTACACGCCGCCTGTTTATTTAGCACCCAGAATAATTCTCGACAACATACCGAGTGAAAGCCTGAGACGCATCTAAATTTTCCCGGCCGGTGAGCCAGGAGATGGAAACGCCAAAAATATGCCATTTTGAAGACTGCACAGCCAACATACAGTATTTCAGATAAACATGCAAAAGCATTGACAAATCCAAACACAAATGCAGTCATTCAAATCTTGCTGTCAGAGCTGTAAAAGCTCTGTGTTAAAATGCCAGCACACCAGGGACTGAGGCAACCTCTCCTAACCTCTCTTTGACATCATCTGCACAAGCATGCTTTGAGCCCTGTGATAAAACATACAAGAACGGCAGAGGGAAAAAGCAAGAGAGATAGAGGGGGAGTAAAAATGCCTAAAAAAGCAGCAGCAGACCACCACTATTAAATGAACATTTCATATAAAAATGGGCATTTACGCACATCATTGTAAAGCTGTATGACTTTCTTTCTTCAGTGAAATATGAAAAAAAAAAATATCAGAATGTCTGAGCTGCTTCATACAATGCAAGTGGATGGGGACCAAAAGCCAAAAAGAGGACCACAAAATTATTGTAAAAGCAGTATACGTGACTCTTGTGCTATATTTTGAGTTTTCTAAAGTATTTGTACCATGAACAAATGGATATACAAGTTGTTACTCACAGAAATCTTACTTTAAAAAACAGCAGCTGTAGTAACACTCTTAAAGGGGACATCAGATGCAAAATTTACTTGGCGTCTTAGCAGTGTGTGGACACAACCACCCAAAAATGATAAAAATCCATTCAATACCTTTTTTTTTAAATCCCCAAAACCCAAAAAACTTTAACAGTCTCAACAACGTTAAGGTCTCAGCTGTAATATTATGTAATGTAATATTTTTAAGAAATTCATTCAGTAAATATAGTTTTGTGGCTCTTTAATGTTTCATGACAGATCACTGTATTGCCTTGTTAAATCAGCTGACGTGAAACGATTGTCTTTTCTTCTTTACTTAGCACGAAATAAACATGATGAACATCAGAACATTTTATTTCAACCACAGAAAGACATCAATACACGCAATTTTTCAAGACTTAGTCCACCGATATTAATCAGATTTGTTTGTCCGACAAAATGGCAAAATTGGCATTATGACTAGTCAGATCGCCTGTCAATCAAGCTGTTTGCAAAGGTTCAATTATCAAGCTGTTTTGATTTGCTGAGCATTATGACATCATACTGCTCAGGCTCCGCCCACAACCACTGACAGACCATCCTGCATTAGCATATGTACATCCTCAGCCAGTTGTATGCTGTCCGCTATTTTCTCCGTGCTCAAGCAGCTGCAGCGACAACAACGTCGACACAGTGGATTAATTTTTTTTTTTTATAGTAATGCGGCACCAAAAACACAAGAATGGAAAGGTGGGGCAGGGTGAGCAGGAGCTCTTTATCATTTAAGACATGCTCCCAAAACGGGAGCTGTGAACAGCGCTATTTTTGACTAGGTAAAAAGGGTGTTGTTTTACACAACCATTGAGGAATTTTAAACAAAGTATTTAGCAGACATTTCACGAAGACCCTAAAGAATGATGCCAACTTATGGAAAATGTGAAAACAGACCACTGTATTGCCTTATTAGGCCAATGACATGTGAACAGATCAGCTTTTCTTCTTTACTTAAAGTATGAAATAAACATGAATGAACATCAGAACATATTTTATTTCAACTGCGGAAAGACGCCAATACACTGAATTTTTCAAGCTCAAGTCCACCGATATTAATCTACTCCTGTCTGATTAGTCTGTTGGACAAAATGGCAATTCAGCAATATGATTGGTCAGATTGCTTGTCATTAAACCTGTTTGCGAAAGGTCAAATATCAAGCTGTTTTGAGCATACTAACTTGTGGAAAATGGGCATCCAATAAAAAAATTCCAAAAAGGGGTTTTTAAGGCAATGCCACAGAGTTCCCTAAAGAAGCTTTCACAGAACAGTGTAAAAACATTTTTACAATCTAACCTTTTTCCACTATTAAGAACCTTTTGTGCAATGGAAAGATTTGCTGTTCAACTCCAATAAAAAAAATGTATGTTTAAGAGTGTACAACTCAAGTCAAACGGGTTTCAAAAGACATGAGGGTGCATGAACGATGACAGACTTTTCATTTACGGATGAACTAACCCATTTAAGAAGTAGTTTCTCTCTTCTGAATGACATTTGGGATTTGTGACGAATGGTCCACTAGTGAAAACAAGGTCTTTGTTGAGGTAAAAATTCTTCTCTTTTCGCTGAGAGCTAATCCGTAGCCAATTTACTCCATTTAGGTCAGGATAAAAGTTATAGTGGGCTCTTAAATCTTGGCCATGGATTTATGTATAAACTAATTAGAGCGAGCACAGGCACAGCGGCGGCGAGAAGCCTCAACAGTTTCAGATCGCCTCATTTCCTCAGGGTCTATCGATTCCATTCCCCTTTTTAATTCTGTCTTGTGACTATGAGCAGGAAAAAAAGGATGGCTCCAATAAAATATTTGCCTTAACCGAAAACAGGCTTTCCAATTGATGGTAGGTTTTTAATTCCGCCACAGCTTGTTTTCATCAGTCACCGGCCTATAATAAATGCTGACTTCTCTAAAGCGTCATATAATAAAGCAAAACAAACAAAAAAGACCAAGAACATTTTTTTGTAAGAATGTTGCAAGGCAACCAAGGTTATTTGAAAAAAATAATAATAATAATTTCAGAAAAAACACAACGACCGAATCACTAAGCCAAGGGTCCAACAGTAATCACAGCTATTATAAACTAGATTTTCAATTAATCCAATCAGCTACATTGCCAACAGCCCGTTTAGACGTACTTCAGATGAAATCCCGAGAGCGGTGATGAAGGTTAGAGTCAGTCTAGTCAGAACAGCGATCTTCAAAACTGTAATCTGTCAGAGCCCATCGATCAATGCTAAACTAGCGTTTGGCTGTGAGTGTTAAGTGGGGGATTACACTGCGGAGCAAAGTATTTGTTTAAAGGAAAAGAGCACAGAGGCGTGAGGATGCACACGGACACTACAGAAAGTGACTACAGGATAAGCTGTCCTGATACGTCTCACAGTGACAGACAGATCCATAAGCACAAATCCAATACAGTTTTGAGGCTTGCTCGATCGGCCGCTTTGTTTTGCCGTAAACATGCCAATGCTTGACACCGGAACAGTGGTCAGTGGACACTTACTCCAAACCATATGCTGGCAAGCCGGCCCTCCCAAAGCTGTACTGCTATTGGCAGAACATCCAATGGCAATGAAGCACAGAAAACACTGCACTGATTTAGCAGTTTTTCCAAAGTGCTAATTTGGAGTATTTTGTTCTTGTCTGAAGGGAAAGACAAATAGACTGGTTCTGGACTACACTATACAGAAACTGTTGCAATAGGATTATAAAAATAACATTAATACTAAAAAAAAACAAAAAAAAAAACAATAATCCTGCCAAAGCTTTGGATAGACTGAGAAACAGTTGCATATAAATTGCACTTTGGCAGATGTTCTTTGTCCAATTATTTAAACTCGGCAAACTTATTTTTAATGAATTGACTTTTATTTCCATTATGTAATATACTTGCTTTTAAAATAAAATAAAATAAAATAAAATAAAATAGAATGATTCTTTTTGCGACGCATGACAAGCTCCCAGTGTTTCAATTTTCCAACCCTCCGGCTACACATTCTCACAAGGAATGCAGGAAAAACCAGCTTTTCTTGTTGCACATAAAGTGCATTTCTATAATACTGCAAAAAGCAGCGTTGAAGAATGCAGACACTGACAAATGAGCTCTCTTTGTCTACTTTTTCCCATGTCTTCCGAGGCCTGCCATGTTCTTTCTAAAGACGCAAGCTGACTCACAGGTTCTGTCTTTAGTCTCATTTTAGATCTTGAACACAGAATTGCTTAAGTTAATATCATAATTCTTTCATGACGGCAGTGCTCGAAGAGTCCAACTCAACTGCCTGTTACCAAAAAAAGTTTAGTGGACTAACAATTGCATTCCTTTGAGTACATTTTTCCTTGCATATCAGCTACTACATGGAATCCACTATATAGTGAATTGTAAACAAGCAAACAAGAGAGATTGCAGACACAGCAACTGTCAGTACACATATACATAGCCAAACTTTTTTGACAGTTTCAAGCACATAGGCTTGTTTTGTTGTTGTTAGACTAGAATATATAGAGTAGGTTATATTTATTTTTTAGGCCTGCGGAAACACTGTATATTAGTGCTGCACGCTATACCGGTACTTAAAAAGTATTGCGATACCCTGCTTTTAAAATTGGTACAATTTTGCATTTTACTAGTACCGGTACTTTAAGAATGCATTTTAAAAAGAGTTGTATTTCAGTGTGTTTGTGTTAGTGAATGGCGCAGACACGCAGTTTTGTTTACTACACACATACGTGTGACACTCACTGGCTTTTCAGCCTCTGCCACGTCAATATACGAGTACATGAACATAATCTCTAGAACTGCTCTGAGAGTCACTTCACGAGCATTTTACGGTTTCTTTTGCGGAAAACTATCGTCATATAATGAAGACCCTAAAGGTCTTCACAGCAACCCGTCAAAATAAAAGTTCGCTTTAACTTGACAGTCAGAAATATATTAATATATTACTTAATGTAAAGATAGTACGACTACTACTAATAAAAATATTATTAAAACAAAGTTTAAGGAATTTATTTACCATAAAATTGTAAATACACAACATAGTATTTCTGAAAAATAAATAAATAGCCTATAATAAATTAATTCTTTATCAAATCTAATTATCCTTTATAAAAAATTTAGATATGCTTTTGATTATTATGAAATGTGATAAAATGTAATGAAATGATTAAAATAGAATAAAAAAAAATTATGGAAAACAGATTCACAAACAAAACTGAATTTGAGAAAAACGTATTTCATAGGGCTTAAAAAACATATCATTTTTGTTAAACTTTTAATAAATTACTGTTAAATTCTGCAAGTTTCATGATTTCAATTAATTAGACATGCTTTTTGATAAACGTTTTTTTTAATGTAACCATTAAAATAGAGTCAGGGCCCTCTTTATTTCACTTGCGTCTTTGTTTTATTGTAGTTGTCCTTTAGTTTGTTACTTGCGTCTAGGTTCTTATAAATAAGATAAAATGACAAAAAATGACAGTCATGATATAAATTGTTGTTGTGAAATTAAATTACTATATCATGAAATAAGATTTGTCTTTATCCTTTAAGTCAAATTACCAATACAGCAAAAATCTCTACCTTTTTTTTAAAGAGGGGATGAAATGTTTTGCTTTAATAGATAAAATAACAATCTCCATTTGGATCTTCTATTATTCAATTACTTTAGTAGCATCGTTTCTGTAGTAGTATCGTGATATTTTAGTCAGGAATCAAAGTCAAAATGTTGGTATCATGACAACACTACAGATCCAGTAGGCTGGATTTAAGGATAAAATATTAAAATATTAACAGCAATTTAAGATCCCTGATTTAAGATTTGCTATATTACATTATTTCTCATCATGTTTTGCTAGACAACATTTCATTTCTGTATTCTGTGGTTAAAAAAAAAAAGTTCATAGGGACCAAAATGGCAAAAGAATAAACAACAACAGTGCTCCTGAATATTAAATTCCAGCTCTCATTTTCAAAAAGTGGTCCATCATTTCAATTCAGCTGTATGAAAGCTAAAACATTAGCTATCACTTTACTCAACCAGATGCAAAAAACACAGTAGACTATTTGACAAAACCAATGCCATCAGGAGAAAACGGTGTTTCAAATCACAGCGTGTCTGAAGCCGTGAACAAAATAACACAATGATCATGAACAAACATGAATAAATATTGACTTCCATCACAACATTATGGTGGTCACAGCAAAGAAAAAAAGACACATGAGCTCACGAAGGAAATGCATGTTTAAAAGTCCTGCTCTCGGTCTCCCATCCCACATTCAATAAATGATTCTTTGGCTGCTTCGTTCTCAAATTTGCTGCTCTTAATGATTGAAATCTATTGCAGAAAATGCTGAAACTGGACAAACGTATCCCTGTATCAGCTTTTATCGATTCAGATACACATATTTTCAGTAAATCCTGCTAAAGCTCCGAACAGACTGAGAAACAGTTGCATAAACTGCGCATTGGCAGATGTTCTTTGTCTAATAATTCTACTCAGGTAATTTGTTTTTAATCAATCAATTTTAATTTCCATTATATTATACTTGCTTGCTTTATGATGTAGTTTTTTAAATTATTTATTTTTTAATTCAAGAGACAATGGGAGCACAGAAACTGATGACGTAGAAGTGTATGCGAGATGTATAATATATTAAAATAATAGTAAACAATCTATTTACTATTTATATAGCTAATTTGCTTTTAAATACTCAACATTATTTTCCATTTCCAAGTATTATACATGCCTAGTTACTGATGTAAAACATTAAATGTTTTTTCTCCATTCAAGCTGCTGTTTCAGAATACATTAATAATGAGGAAAAAAATAAATAAAAAAAATAAAAAAATAAAATATGAAATTTGAATAAACTGGATAATATAAACTAAAACAATAAAATAAATGCTCAATAAATAATACCAAAGAAAAAAAAAAGAAATGAATAAAACAATTCAAACAAAAGAGCTAAAAACCATTGAGGCAATGTGGAAGAAGTTGCTGATGGAAGCAGAGAAAGGGTTTGCCACAGAGAAGTGCCACCTGGCTGCACAGATGACTGTCCACATTTCCCATTTTAAACTTGGCTTTTTCTGAGAGAGACCTGCCAAACAGCATTTACCGTGACAAAGGTTGTAGCTAAACATCAAACAATTAGCAGGATCTTATTTCCACTTTAAAGCGTTCCTGTCTGTCACACCAAATCTATCTTTCTAAGCCCTGCGACAGCAGCGCAGATCAAGGCTGTTTTATTTTCTCTCACGTTTTTCTATGATCTTGTGGCACAATCATGTTCTCCAGCAAACAAGAGATGAAATACTACAAATACAAACTCTGCCAGAAGCACTCTATGCTATCTCCAGAAGAAACAGAAAACTCTCATTGAACAAACAGGACTGCAGTCACGGCCGGCTGTGATGGAACGAGCCGCTGTTGGTTCAACACCCTGGCCTCTGTAGAGTTCTCTGTAAAACGCAGCTATTTGCGGTTATTAAATGAATCTATAGACACTGTAGCACGTCCTTGGTTTGGTAAAAGCTAGGGAACATGACCTGATGCATGCTGAATTGGCTAGATTTGATTTTTGTTGCCATAGCAATCAGTAAACCGCCAAAGGCTGTATATCTGGATGGAGGGAGCTGCAAACACAATGGGAGCACTGTGCATTCTGAACGCGTCTCTCAGCTGTGCTGTTTTCTCACCTGCGGTAAGATCTAGAAAGGAATTAGGGGTGTATAGAACTTATGTCTTACAGCACATTTTCAAAATCTAGTTGGTGGAATGCCTGAACTAATCAGTTTTCAAGAAGCCTTATAATTATTACACCGGTTCCAGTTCACATAATCCTGATGTGACATTTCCTGTTCCAACTTCTCATTTTGGTTCATCACTACTTCTAAAAAAGAAAAAAAAGCCAAAAGAAGCTAAGATCAATGCTGGCAATCGGCTCCATCACAGCTGGCATTAAACTTAAATTGACTGAAATCATTACCACTACTGAGTCACCGGAAAAAGATGGGCAAAAGATAATGGCACGGCAACGTAAAGGATGATACAGCAGTCATGAGCGATGACTGATCGCACCGATTTGCATTGAAGACGCAGCGAAAATCCTTGGAGCCGTAAAGTGGGTTCAACAGAGTCCAGTCAGCAGATAAAGGCAGGACGCATCCATATTTAAATAAGCATGCATAAATATAAATCAGGTTTTTAGGAGAGGAACAATAAAATAAACACGGCTCTTGGACTTCAAGCATTTAGTCAGGAACAACATTACACTAAGTCCGAAACAAGAGCGGTGCAAAGTTTCCAGCAACAAACAATTTATCTATTAACACGCAATGGGAGAAACAATCACAGCCAATCATAAGATAATTCACGTTTAATGTAAGGCTGTGAAAAGCAGTAGTTTGGACTACTTGGATGAGATTTCACAACAAGCTGGGCTACCGGAAATAAAAGCCAA
>NPDK01272341.1:0-10778 GCA_013461565.1 Labeo gonius | reverse complement strand
TTCTTTAAAAAACATTAAAAATCTTACTGTTCAAAAACTTTTGACTAGTAGTGTAAGCTGAAATTTATATTAGTAGGTCAAGGGCTGTTTAATTTACAAAAGTGCCATGGTCATTTTGAAGTTTTCTTTTATATTAGTAAGTATTGAAATAGACACGTTGGGTTTCTAGTAAATGTAAATACGAGTGACGCATTCTAGAATAAAGAATAAATATTGAAACACCTTGTGTACAAAGATATTATCATTAAGATTCATCATTAAGTTGACAGTGTTTCAAACATTGCTACTAGGTATTAATAAGTAAACTCATTCAGATGTATTTATACATGTCATTTAAAATGAAAGTCATACTAATATAATTTGTCTTTGCATAAGGTCCAAAACTGCATTAATAATATATATAGTCTAAAATGTGTCTGCCGATGTTCGCTTTACTTTACAAGCTTAACTGCAGCAGAGGGTCGTATTAAAAGGAAAAGCAGAGAATGTGGCAGCACTTTCTTTTTTTAGATCAAATAAGTCAAATGATACTGAGCAATACATTCATACATAATAACAGCACATGCCTATGTGAGCGCCTCCAGTTCTGGAATGTTAATAACTTTATTACATTATCCCATGTTACTTTGCCATTGAAGTAATTTAGCTAACTTAATTATGCAATGAATTGGCTTAATCATTGAAAAATGAAGCCTGACAGAGGCTATTACAGGGAGACTGTGCTAATTCGTGTCTAAGTAACTTTGAAGTTCAGTATATTTAATGGCTTTGATTGTTCGTAAGTGCTTATGCCCGGCATTATTAAACCTCAGACATTGAACCGAGTTGTATTACATTATTTTGGCAAGCGTGTTTCCGAAGCAATCCTGCACGTATGCACAAAGTTGTTTGTGACTTTATATGCAATCAAATATGATTTGATATGTATGTGTATGTAAAAGTCCATTGTCCTTAGAGGATAAGCAATATTTCAGACTGACAGCATAAAAGTTGCCCCCATTTGCACAGTGCTGTAAACGTATGGACGGCAGAGAATATTTATGTTACTCTGAATGGCAATACCTGTCAGGTGAGTCAGTGAGATGAGAAAGGCCTGATCTCTGGAGCTGTTCTCGGGGTTAAAAACAAAGAGCACCTGGGAAGCTTCTTGAAAGGTGATGTTGCCTGCCTTAGTGTAATAAAAATGACAAAAAGACAGAATGCATGAACTGTTGACCTAGGGAGGGGAGGAGCCACAGGCAAACATGTGTTTGCAAGGCTTTGTCTCACGTATCTGGGTGGCAGAGGTGAATATTCATTTAATAATGGTGTGCAGGGAGGAATGAAAGCCTCGGGACACTGCGTTTCAGAGGCAGAAGGAGTTTTAAGCTTGTCAGCAACCTGTCATTTTAGATCCCACATACAGCACACACACAAACAGCCTCCCACACTTTCACAAGTACCTACCGACGATCAAAGTTGACTGGAGTGGCAAAGTATTAAACCGCTCTCAATCATACATAACAGCTTAGATTAGCAAGACAGAAATAACTGTTAAGTTAATTAAACTGTCACTCTGTCTCCCAACACAAAGATCCATCTCATAATATAACATTTGTTAGGCTTTGAAGCCGCATTGTCTTATTTATTCAGGAACTACACATTGTCGAGACAATGTACGGGCGCATCTGCCATTGTTAAACAAGGATCTCTTTACCCGCGGCGTCTAAAGCCATTTAACGTTCTGCACGTGTGTGTGTGTGTTGAGAGATAGTGGTGGTTGTATGAAGTCACCTCTCCTTGTGTCAACAGCCCTGCTGTTTGCTTTGTCATTATTAGTGTCATCCATCACTTGCCACCTATATAGGAGTCTATAATGTCCGTGCAAATCTGTAAAACTACAGCAACATTCAAATTCAGATGCACTCAGGATAAAGTGACATGGTGCGATCGCGTCCTTTGATCATATCGGTTGTCTTTGCCCCACACAAACAGATACTTTAAGTTATGACAGGTGTGGTCTAACCTGTCAACGAGTGTATTAATGTGTGTAGATGTTGTTTTTTTGTCCTGCTTTTACAGTCAATCCATCCTTGTTGCCACTCTGTAAAGTTTGGTCGAGATGTCTGGAATGTTTCCGTTTGTCTAGAAATGATGTTACACTAGTCAGAAACCCAGAATCACAGGGTGTAACCATTGTTATATTCTTAGGACTGCAACGAAAATGACGGATCGCTGCCTTCGGAAATGCGAAAAACATGAAACGCAAACCTAAAGCCTCAAATCTTAGAATTCCAATGGTTTAGAATTAAGATGGATTGCCTTACAAAAACATTTTCAGGATAAGTGAGTTTGGCAGGGGGCAAAGGTGTGGGTGGAATGGAGGGAGTTTAAAGGCACTCTAGAGGAGGAGGAAGGGAAAATAAAAAAAGAGAGAGAAAGAGAGTGAGAGAAAGAACTGAGGGCGGGCTGGAACAACGGGGAACAGCTCCTTTCAAGTCTGGCCTTGAAGTGGGCTGCTAACAGCTGTTTTGACGTATAAATGACGGATGGTCATTTCCTGTTGTGGATTTTAAGGGCCAGGCCTCCCCTTTAAGAGGCCTGTCTGACCAATCCCTGTTAAGCCCGAAGGCGTTCGCCTATGCATGACTGTATCAAAGCATGGGGCTTTACCATAACTTTGACTAAACAAAGGGCTAAAAGCAGAGGCTAGACATCCTGCTTGACCGTAGCCCACTCGTATCCAGATTACTGAAGTGCGGAAAACCTACCGGAATTTATAGCAGGCCATCGTTCACGTTAATGTAAAACAGTGACGGATATAAAACTTAGAGACGAGCGTGAGGAAAAAAGATTAAAAATATGTAATTTAATTAAAAGAAAAACAGCGTGCGTTTGCCGTTCTCAATTTACAATTTATATTTTTATACTTGACTGGCACGGAACAGTTTGTCACTCTTTGGTACAGACTGAGAGACGGCAAAACCAAACAAACAAAAAGGATGCAAATCACTTGCATTTAATTACCTGTGACTGATTTATGAGGTGAGTGGTATGAAAAGGGAGCCCAGAGGCAGGGAGTCTGCTGCTCATGCCTGGTCTGTTCTCCAGAAATAATAATCCTGTGAAAAAAGAGGGACAGGACAGCTTTATGGAGTGTAGCTGACATGTGAGACCAACCCTGGAGAACTGTAAAACGTAGCACTTTCTTTCTCTCTCTTTGCTTTCACAAACCTCACAGTCCTTTAGAGTGATTGGGAGATTTTTAGGATCAAATATTTAAAAGTGCACTGTGAAACTCGATGGGGTAATGTTTGTGTGTGTGTGAAAGAGATGATAGAGAGAGCCCATCAAACGCAGTCGAGGAAACGGAGCCAAAAAAAGAGTTGAGAATGAAGATTTATATAGTTCGGTGTGAATAGCGCACACACAACGTACACGCAGCGGGAACAAATGACAGAAAAGGCTCTTCCCAGAATCCTCTGAGAATGGGAGCTTCTCAGGTTGATTTAATGACTCATCTCTGTGTTTTGGTATAATCAGACTTGAACATCTCGGGCCTCTCTGATCCAAAGACGTGAGTGATGGTGTGATGACAGGATAAATATTTGTGTGAAACCACATGCGCATGTGACGGAATGGAATATCGTACAATAAGACGGATGAACGAGACTTGAGTAATAGTTATATGCCCGTTAAAACGTATTTCCATTTTTTTTAAATGATATCGGTGACGTTAAGCGCTCTCACAGGCTTAATGGCTCGTCTCTCTTGTCGCCTCTGTGATCAAGGGCCTGGCAGATCTACTCATCTTCCTGTCGCTCTGATTATCTCTGACTGATTATGTACATGCCCTACAGTTAATGACAGATCTTTATTTAGCTTTCAAACTTGTCATGTGCACCAAAACACACAAGCACGCACACACACACAATGAACTTAAATGCACCCTTCTCGCTCAAACAAAAGGTCCCATTGTCCTCCACATGGTGAAGTTATCAGGAGGGGTGGGAGAACTACCCGGCTACACACAGCACAGCCACAAATCAGATTGCTTTATATTGTTGTGTGAAATCTAAGCAGACATCAAAAGGTGTTTTTATCTGTTGCTGGCCCAGAAAACCCGCTTGCGTGGAGCGACAGTCACTCCATTCACGAGGCTCATGACACGTTCCATTTTAGTAACGCATGGGGCAAATGAAATCTCTCTAGTCCTTAGGCTAGTCTGATTCACTTTTTAGAGTTCACATCTATTCCCACATTTCATTTCTGAGTCACACTCGCTGGCGCGCAACGAAATAATTAACTTTGTCACACGAAACCGACGTCAAAGTTAAAGATGACACTGACCTAGCCTGTATTAGCATTGTCAATCAGCTCGCAGTTGACTGACAAGGCTTAAGCGCTTGCCAGTAGATCTCTAAGCAGGTTATGTCATTGTGTCGCACATAATGAAAAGATGTAAACTTGCTGCCTGAACAATAACAACTCAACAGTCCCGTTCTTGGCGGCTTGTAAAAGCTGCAGTAAAAACACAGATGTTTTCCTTCATCACCTCCCTGGAGTCCTCTGTCAATTCTGAAAATAAGATTACATCATATATTCATATACTGACAAGTACATGATGGCGCATTCTCTTCATTACATAAGGAATCCTTTTTTCCACCATTGTGAAATGAAAAGTCACATCATTCAGTCAATTAAGTAGTTTATTAAAATATATATTCTAATCTATTACAGTTTGAAATCAGATAAAGCACTTTTTCTCGCTTTACAACCATTGCACCCTTATCAGTATTCTTGTTTGTATTGCTGTATTATAATAAATAGTACAGGATTAGACTGAGATCTAAAGGTGTGAGGGAAAGCTCTGGCAGAGTGTCAGCTGTCAGTCATCACGGCCTGCGGTATGGAGGAGCGCCCTGCCGGTCACAGTGACTTTGATGTGATGAGAGATGGAGGCGCTCAATTAAAAGCCTATCAGTGTGTAAGTAAATCAACACCTATCAGCCTTGTCACTTCAAACAAACGTTTATTATACTGCTCCGCCCACCTCATTAATCTCGCACTGTTCGCCTGTCAAGACGAGGTCACAGTCGAGGAACGCGTAAGACAAACTGGATAAAGGAAACGGATCTCAAAACATTTGGTCTAACTTGAAATACTGAAACACAAGCGCACTCGAGAAATTAGGATGTTATGATCATGATTTTTTTTCTATGATGTCCTCTAGGCTGTAGTCATAATTGTATTTATTATTATAGTTTTAACATTGCTACTGTATTATGGTTTTTAATTAAAAAATACAAGAGAATTAAAGAGAAAGTTCACCTGAAAATGACAGTTCTGTCATTAATTACTCACCGTCATGTCAATCCAAAGCCGTAAGACCTTCGTTCGTCTTTGGAACACACATTAAGATATTTTTTATGAAATCCGAGGGCTTTCTGACCCTGCATAGACAGCAACACAACTACCATCTTCAAGGCCCAGAAAGGTAATCATATAATAGTCAATGTGATATCAGTGGTTCATCTGTAATTTTATTAAGTTAGGACAATACTTTTTGTGCACAAAGAAAACAAAAATAACTTTATTCAACACACACATGTGTATAATGTTGAAGTCGTTATTTTTGTTTTCTTTCCACACAAGAAGTATTATCGTAGCTTCATAAAATTAAGGTTGATCCACTGATGTCACATGGACTAATGATGTCCTAACTACCTTTCTGGGCCTTGAACGTGGTAGTTGTGTTGCTGTCTATGAAGGCTCAGAAAGCTCTTGGATTTCATCAAAAATATCTTGTTTTTGGTTTGTCTGTTTTGGGGTGAACTATCCCTTGTTTTGTTATAAAAATGCTGTTATATTTTCTATCCCGTTCCAAATTGTAGCATGACTATTTAGCTAAATAACTGCTTTAATATATGATGGGAAGTATCGAGCAGAGAAAAAAAGCAAACCGCCTCAATGTACAAGATCAATATAAAGTCATTTTTTCCTCAAGGAATGTGCATATTTAGGGCTCTAAGCTTACTTTAATTTTTAGGAGCACCTTCAAATCAATAATCAAAATATCTGGTCAAAAATTTGCCTTCCATTACATTACAAGGTGATTGTAATTTGACTCCTTAAAGTTATTTAGAGGGGAATTTTGTTTTTGCCTTTATAATGGCATTTTTCTAACTTTATTAAAACTTGATTAAATGTTTTTATGTTGTCTTTTATGGCAAATTAAAAAAATGATAAGCTTTTAAAAATGTCTAATTAACAAGTAGAATAAGAAGAATAAGTTACTAATCAAATCAGTGTTAACAAAATTAATTTGTACTACAGAGGTGGCACAGACAAACTCAAAAGTGGCTGTAGCGTGAGTACAATTAAATTAATAAATTCATGTTGAGATTAATGTTTTAAATATAAACAATTGAATATAAAGATATTAAATGAGTTAAATAACTGAAAAGGTACTTTAAAAATGAACCTGCAAGTAGGTGGCGGCAAGTCACTGATTTTATTAATGAATCATTCATTCATTTGATTCGTTCAAACGGCTGATTAATTCAGGAATAAAGCAAGTGACTGTCTTTATGAATGGCTAATTGATTCATTCACTCACTAGATTTGTTTAAAAAAAAACATGTTCATTCATAAACGAAACAATGCTGTGTTTGAAACTATTTTCATCGATGAAATGGAGCAAAATCAGGCAATACTGTTTTGGTCAAAGTGCAAGTGCAATGAATTTCTTGTTTATACCCTGTCTACACTTTATTTATAAAAGGATTCGTGAGATATGTCTGTGGTACATTACTCAACGCTTCAAAAACACATAAAAACCTTTGAAGCTGCCCTCAGCGCAAACACAAATATGCTGATTGGGTCAGTCGCATTGGTGCTCGTAAATATTTTTCGCATGCAGTAGTTTTCAGTCGCAAATGCGACTGAAATGGTTGCACTGTAGAGCCCTGATACTCATTTCAGATGCTCTGTTAAGGGCAAGCTAACAGTAGTGAAATATTTCTTTAGCTTACTCTTGCAGTATCGCTACCATTAAAATTCTTTCACTATCTTTTTGTGCGACACTAAATCACACATAGTAAAGAGCCAAATCAGCATCAAATGATGCTGTGCTAAAATTGTCACCGCTGTCCTCACTGATTTCTTTTGCCGTTTAGTTTAGACACGATTCGCCTGGTTTTCCATGATTCATTTGATTTTGTTTTCCTGTAGAGAGCAAACTCAGGTTCATTCGCATTTTACTTTCCTGGTCCTGTCTGAATTTGTCTCCCGTGCCCAATGACCTGGCCAAGTTTGAGCCTTATAAAAGGTTATTAGTTGCCAAGAGAGAGAGAGAGCACAAGCTTCTTCCACAAAGCCTGCCAGAAGGTTACACTGGCTGCGTGCTATAAATTACCCTCGACAGCCCGCTAGAACCGGGGAGCTGGAGGAGAGGAAGAGGGGAGGGAAGAGGGTGAAGAAGTGGGTGCAGTTTTCTTTTCGGTCCCCACTTGATGAATGAGCCTCAGAACAAGGCAGAGAATACATCATATCACCTTTAATAGGTACACATTTCCACCACCATAACTCAGCGTTTAAAAATAGAGAAAAGCGATGAAATACGGTGCCGTATATTCCGGCCGTGACACTTTTACGAGTCCTCCCTGCAGTATAAAGGCATTGATTGCTATTTCAAAGTGCCGTGTCAGGCCCAATACTGAGTACAACCAGCTGCTACACCGAGACGGCGAGAGGTGGGGAAAGAGAGAGAGAATGAGTTATGACTGCTGAGATTTGGGTGATCTTTTCAGAGAGTCATCCGTAGCTGTAAATTTACAGTGTTTGTGCTCGGTGTTATTGAAACCAAACCCAGAGCTGCCTGTCAGTCATCCATTCTCCAAGCTGCTGGAGAGCATTCCTCTCCTGACAGAAACAGTCCCTCAGCGAAAGGTGAAAGAGAGCACAAATTACACATGAAACGACAAAAGGCTGGCGCTCGTGCTCTCTCTGTCTTCGTTTATGTCTCCCCCCGCCTTTTCGCTCTCTTTTTCTGTCTGTCTTCACACTCGCCTGTCTGAGGACTTGGAGAGTATGTGTCAAAATTAAATGCTTGTGACTTTACCCTGCGTGCCTTTACGCTAATTTTTAGGACCTTAAAGAGACAGTTCACTCAAAAGTGAAAATTCTGTTATCATTTACTCATCTTCATCCATGTCATTCCAACTATATTTCCAACTATATTTCTATATTCTAAGACTTTCCATAACATTTTTCAAAATGTCTTTTTTTGTGTTCCAAAGAAGAAAAACTCATACTTGTTTGAAATGACATGAAAGTGGGTAAATTATGGTTCTTTTTGGGCCTTTTGGAAAAACAAAAGGAAAGAGCAATAATAAAGTGTATAACACTTCCTATAAGGGCAACAGAAGGTCATAAAAAATTGTGGAGAACTATGAAATGGTTGGGTCTTATTAAGTGTAAAATTGTGTCTTGTGGTCATATTTCACCTGTTTAACAACACCTGAATAAATCATTTTTACAGTTGTTGGTAGGTGAAAGCACATGCTAAAATATGGATGTTGTACATGGGCCATTCTACAGAATTTGTCCAAAGTCAAAGTTGCAAATGTCTTGGGGGAAAAAAAAATTCTTTTTCCAAAAACATTTTATGTATGGAAATTGTATAATATCCAAGGTACACATTTCTAGTAATTGTGCAGTTAACTCTCATATTGTATTTTCAAAAAGTTTTGGAATATTTATCCTCTCCTCAAACCACTTCACTACCGAAACACAATAATATATAATTTAATTAGAGGGGTTATATAGACCTTTGGTAGAGACCACATCACAATGCAGAATTTTAACTTCCATACTAAAACACAGCTATAATATACTACAATACTAAAAATACTATTTGCATAACTATTAAAATTTGGTTTATTTCCTCCAAATAAAGGATTATGTGTTCACTTTTGTCACTACCAAAACAATGACGCACTGAAACGCCACCAAATGTGCTTATATAACTTATATAAACTTATATAAACTTTACTTTTTAAAAAAAAATACAAAAAATATTTCAATATAACTTTCATAAGTTGAAATTTAGGGGCTAGGGTTCGGGACACCCACCTCCCTTTTAAAAGTACCCAATAAATGATGATTTTATATACATTAAGCTTACTGAGATTTGAAATATTATTGTGGGTTTCAATAGATAATAAAAGGATCTTAGTAAACATCTAAGATTTCAATACTTTAATGTGATTTTTGGTTGTGGGAAAGTAGTTTGCACCAATTCTGTGGAATGGCCCATATACTAATATTTGTTTAAATTGCGTTTTATTTGTGTACTTCATTAATGGTTAAAAATTCAGTGTAGATATTTAAACATTTGGCAGGCACTTTTAATCAAAATGACTTGCATTTTGTTTATCAAATCTATGCATTCCCTAGGAATCAAACCTATTGATGGCGCTAGCACTAGCGCTGTACTCGGCTGTCAGCTAGAGGAATGCTGGTTGAATGTTTTAACCAGATGCTGGTAGCCATTTTGTTCCGTTCACCTCAATAGCTTCCCTTCCTGTCTTTATTTAAGAACATGTAAAAGGCATTTGACCTCCGTATGCTTAAAAAACGTTAAAAGGTTTACAATATATGACCCCTCTTCCTTCCACAAACAGAGCTAAAGCTATCATTTGCGTCCATTAACATTTGTTAAACACGGGGAACACGAGGGCCTTAACTGGCTCGTATTAAAGCAGCGATGAGAAAGACAGGATGCCCGTAATGTTATTCAGCAGTCTCCCTGCCCTTGCTTTTTATTACCTATGATATTTATACACTGTTTTAACCTCTGACTCTTTCCAGTGTGCGCCGTAGTCTGTCAGATGCATGTAGGGTGAATGTCTTCTGTTTCCAGCCCCTCTCCCTACAGTCTATTAAAATCTGCTCTGGACTTCTGCCATAGGCACATCATTTATCTCAGCGCTGGCCAAGAAGAATTATTGTTGTGTAAATCTCAAAGCCTTTTAGGAGATCAAAGTTCCAAAATATAAATCACATTTCTCTTTAGATATAAAACGCACACATGCTCTTGCACACATGCGGCGGGGGGGAAAACGCACGTTCGCCTTCCCCGTGTGTGGATACGAGGGAGGTTCTCCACCCAAATCTCTTCCCACAGGGTAGAGTGAAGACGGCCTATCCTCCTCCTTATCTCCCCTTCTTCCCTCTGTTCCACTCCTCCACCAATTCCCTCTTTTCTTTTCTCCACAGAGGATGCATCTAATCCTTTTCTCTTTGTTAACTTTTGCTTTTTTCCTTCTTTTCTTTGAAATCTCTATCCATATTTTCACCTACACCTACACCCCCATCCTTCTTCAATTCAAAGGAAAAATATTTTAACCTGATTTAAATCACAACGGAATATGATTGATTTCACTATCATACATGTCTTTTGTAGGCTAGGGCTCAATTTGGTGGAAGCAGGAAAGCTTAAAGGGATACTTCACCCAGAAATGAAGTCTGACTCCGTTTCTTCTGCAGAGCACAAATGATAATATTTTAAAGAATTTGTTTGTCAGAGAGACATTGTAGTATTATTTACATATCGTTATAGACTTTATTACTATTTTTAATTACATTTTGTTTTTAGATTTTTTTTAATGTGAATTTTAGTTTGCTTTAGTACTTTTTTTTGTTTACCTTAATTTAGATTTCTTTTTTAGTACTTTTAGTACTTTAGCATTTCTGTTAGTTGTCAAGGCAATATAACATTTTTTTGTAGGTTTAAG
>NPDK01272216.1:0-12775 GCA_013461565.1 Labeo gonius | reverse complement strand
CTTTTTTCAGATATACTAACAAACCATGCATAATTGGAAAGCTTATTGTTCAGCTTTCAGATGATGTATAAATCTTAATTTCTTTATTTTTGAGTGACACATCAAAAATCAACCACTTTCTTTAATGTCACAATTTTATTTTAACTTTACAGTTTATTCCTTTAACATCTTCAGCAGACATTAAAGCATTGTTTCTGCCCTTTAAATACAGGAAATGTGTGTTGATCTTATAAACAAATTCCAAGTAATTCCCATGCCATAGCAAAGCTCTTGCTCTCTTTATTTTCTATGTACCTGTCTTTCTGTATACCAGGACCCTCGACTGGAATTCATGAGGAAGTTTGCAATCGGTTTGGTGTCAGGAACAGTCTCGTCCTGTGTGAACATTCCTTTTGATGTCGCTAAAAGCCGTATCCAGGGTCCTCAGCCCGTTCCAGGGGAGATCAAGTACCGCAGCTGCTTTCAGACCATGGGTCTTGTGTACCGTGAGGAGGGGTAAGGCCTACACCATCACCCAACAATTACAGGTGTCAAAATTACACCCGACAAGAGGCACTAAACCAACCAGAACTGGCATGAAGTTCAACTACAAGATAAATTATACAACATATTTTGTTTATCCTTTGCCCACAGGGGACAAAAGGGCAAGTTTTGACAACCAGCATATTTAAGCAACCTCTAAACCTCAGTGTAATTATGTTTTGTTCTGAGCGGTATGCTGGAATTAGACAAATTATGAAAATGAGCACTGACGTACTTTGTGTCACTTCTTTGTGTCCTATTTGAATTGAATCTACTTGAATTACATAAACTTTACATAACTTTTTTAGTGGATCTGGATCTGTAAACTGGATATGGATCTGTTTTACCATGTGCATATTACTTCCTAAAATTCAGGACAGTGATAATGGGTCAGTGATATAAGGCTGATTTTTTTTTTATTATTATTATTTAGTGTTTTATTATTATTATTATTTTTAAATAAAGTCTATTAATAAAGCAAAAATGCATTTAAAATTCAATTTATACACAATGACACATATCTGTGATAAGTATGCTTTTTCATTTCTAATTTAAAACAAATTTTAAAATATTTTTTTTTAACCATAAAGTAGAAAACTATAAAGGGGCTACCATATAAGCTTTTGTTATTGTTGTTTTAAATATTTTATTTATGTTTTATAATATATAAATATTTAACATTTGATGACAAATACAGCATTTCAAATATGACCTTATGCAACAAGCGTGAGATCAGCTGGCATGCGAAGGTAACTTGTGTACATTCATTGTGTAAACAGTGTGTTGATTCTGTCGTGGGCTGTTGTTTCTTAGTAGAGACTCTAATAGTGCCTACAGCGTCTTTCTGTCTCTCTCTCCATCTGAATTGACAGGCCTCATGGGAAGCTGTGAGAGAGAATCAGTAGTTTTATGGCCCTTCAGGGCTTTGATTGGCCCCGTTCACTCTGTACAAAGGGAACGGCAACTCGTTTGTTATTAGGGGCAAAAAATTGAGGCCTGATCTTGGGCAAGGCAGTGTGTGTGTGTGAGAGAGAGAGAGAGTTAAAGAGAGACACTGAAGCTGTTTTAGTTTTAGGGGTGCTGAGAGGGTACCCCATCCTGTCCAGCCCTCTAACACGACACAGTCCTGGCTAATTAGTGGTCCCTATGGGAGACGTCGTTAAGCAGGTCCTAACGAGGCGCGCGGCGCTCAGCGGGTCAGTCTAATCAGACAGCGGGGCAGAGAGGAAGTGGCTCAAGCCTTATTAACACCAGCACAAGCAGAGGACAGGGGCTGGGGACAGGGAGACCGCCAGGCCCACTGCCAGAAATCAGCTTGAACACATTAGGGCAGGTACGCAACAAAATCAGCTATTAGTGCCCTATACCTGTTCCAGCATCACAGACAGACCGAGCCTGAGAGAGAAAGAGAGAGACAGATGAATTACTTTAAGTGAATAGATCAGCTAAAAATAAAGAAAATTCTGTTGTTTACTTACCATTGTATTGTTCTGAACCCATATGAGATTTTTCTTTAGTGGAACACAAAAAAAGATGTTTTGAACAATGTTAATGCTGCTCTTTTTCATACAAACTTTTAAGTTTAAAAAAGAACATAAACGCATCACATTTTAAAGGGATGTTATTTACTCAGTCTTATGTTGTTCCAAACCTTTTTATTAATCTAAAAAAATAAACTCACAATTCTGACTTTTTTTCTCAGAATTGCAGTTTTATATCACACAATTGGAAGTCATAATTGAGATATAAACTTGAAATTCTGAGAACGTACCAGTCTTTTTTCCCCCTCAAAGTTGTTTATAAGTTGCAAATGCGAGTTTATATCTCACAATTAGAAGTTATTAAGTCAGAATTGTGAGGTATAAACTCACAATTCTGAGAACGTACCAGTCTTTTTCCCCCTCAGAATTGTTTAGAACTTGCAAATGCGAGTTTATATCTCACAATTACAAGTTAAGTCAGAACTGTGAGATATAAACTCGCAATTCTCAGAACGTATCAGTCTTTGTCCCCCTCAGAATTTTTTATAACTCACAACTGCAAGTTTATATCTCACAATTCTAAGAAAAAAGTCAGAGTTGCGAGAAAAAATCTGAATGGCAAGAGATAAACTCAGAATTGTGAGTTTATATCACACAATTATTAGTTATTAAGTCAGAACTGTGAGATATAAACTTTCTCACTATTCCAAAAAAAAAATTCTCACTATTCCAAATTTATATCTCACATTTCTGACCTCATATCTCACAGATGCATGAAAAAAACTCAGAATTGAGAGATAAAAAGTCGCAATAACCTTTCCCTCCAGATTTCTGTCCCTCCAATGAAAATTCATTTCACCAAAACTATGAAACTTCAAAACACTTTCAAAAAGACCAAAACTAATCAAAACTAACTGCATCAAATATGGTAAACAAAGCTCAAACAAGCTTAGTTGAGGCTTGAGAACCGCAAGAAACAGTGAAGTTTGTATGGTTGATATTGTGTTTGCTATATTTGATGAGATCTATAAATGTGTGAATAAAAATCATTGTGAATAAAAGCCTGTATTTAAGCATATTCAAACTTGCCTTGCAAGAACCAATTGCATTTGGTGTTGTTGACATTTGAATAGCAATTTACATTTTAGTCCATTACTCATACAAATCAAATGGCTTTACAAGACCTTGAATATAGTGCACAAGTAGTGCAGACCAGCGGTGTTTTGAAATTGTTCTATTTTATATTTTTACATTAACAATACAATCGATATTCTATTTATTAAAGTCAAGTATGTATCTCATCAAGTTTTAGTATTTTACATTTGTTACAAAATAATAACTCAAGGCAATATCATTTAAACAATATATTTTATTTGTGAACTTATGTTCAGCTGTTCTTTTTAATAGTTAACTTTTAGGTATATTTTTTAATGTTTTGGATCATCAATCATCGAAACTTGGTAAATATTGGACACAGACACAGAAATTTACTTTAAATTTCATCAAGCTGATTACTCACTACAAACTTCAGTAGGTCATGTTATCAGGTCTTTTTTAGTCTTATTTACAAAAATTAATTAAAAATAAAATGTTCATTCAGGTTTGTGAATGTGGGACATTGCCTCCTCTCATGGGACTTTCACCCATTCATTCTCAATTAACCCCTACCAAACTCACCGCATGTTTAAGGGGGTCTGTTAAAACTCAGTGGGTTCAGGGGGTCAGTATTATATTTTGTAATATTGCGATTGTTTTATTTTTGTACTACAAGTTCTCATACAATATTTTGAGGAGACACTGCCTCTTTTGCCTTCTCGAAAGAAACTGCCCTGGTACAGGCTACTTTTATGATACTCTGTGTTTTTTTTTGTTTTGTTTTGTTTTTCTGCAGATATCTTGCCTTATACAAAGGACTGATTCCCAAGATAATGAGACTTGGACCAGGTAACATAAATAAGTGCATATTCTTTCTATAGGGATAGTTCACCTAAAAATGAAAATTCTGTCATCATTTACTCACTTTATATTTTTCTGTGGTGCATAAAAAGCAAGTGTTTTGATTCTTCTTCAAAATATCTTATTTGAAGAAAGTCATACTGGTTTGGAATAAGGATAAGTAAATTATAACAGAATTTTCGTTTTTGGCTGAACTATCCCTTTAAGATTTACATTACCCATGCCCTTTAACTGATGTTTATTTTATGCATATAGGAGGCGCAATCATGCTTCTGGTTTATGAATACGTATCTGGTTGGCTCCAGAAGAACTGGTGATCATCCGCCTATCAGCATCACTCTGTACTCCATCCCTCCCCAGGTCGATCAAACACAATGCCATGACTGTTCCTCAACAATCGCACTACCAATCACATTCAAAATCACAGCTCCTCAGACACGTGACATGTAGACTCTTCACCACAGATGCTTAACACAGTCACTCCCTGGATCATGACATTCCAAATCTTGTTTATATATAACAGAACACAAATACTGAGACATTCAAGAGCTACCTGTCCACATGCCTGCATATGTAATAGTAACCAAAGCAGCTCTACACACCCTAACTGAAAACGCCAACCAGAAACAGAACCTTATTTTTAACCTAAATTAAGACTTTTTTTACTGAGCAAGACTGAACTACAGTAAATCTGAAGGATGCGTCTACCTTCTACTGGATGGCTTCCTTAGGACTTTGAGTTTATTAGATTTAATTGAGAATTCATCATACTGTATGTGACTTTCCATGCCATTCAAAGCTTTTAAGGTCTTACTTTTCAAAAGCCGTGTCATTGGTGTTTCAAATTCAAAGCACACTTGATACGCTTAACACTTGAAAACGCATTAAGCAAAGTCAAACTTGTAAATTTAGACAAAAGCATAAATGAAATGATGTGCATTTAAATTCTGGGATTTCAAAATCATTTTTGATATAAAATAGTTATAAAACAGCTATTACAGTTTTATGCAAAAGTTTTGGAACCCCTTGCGAAAATCTGTGAAAATGTTAATAATTTTAACAAAATAAGAGAGATTATACAAAATGCATGTTCTTTTTTTATTTAGCACTGTCCTGATGTTTGCATATAGTCCACAAGACAAAAACATAGCTGAAATTAGTAAAATAACCCCCGGCAAAAGTTTGTGAACAATTGGTTATTAATACGGTGTGTGGTTACCTGGATGATCTGTGACTGCAGATTCTTCAGTTTTCCAGCATATTTGAACCCTTTCCAGCAGTGACTGTATGATTTTGAGATCCATCTTTTCACCCTGAGGACAACTGAGGGACTCAACCACAACTATTAAAAATAGGTTAAAACACTCACTGATACTTCAGAAGGAAACACGATGCATTAAGAGCCGGGGGGGTGAAAATTTTTAAGGTAAATTGTAATCATAATTTGTCTTCCGGGAAACATGCAAGTATCTTCTGTTGCTTCCGAAGGGCAGTACTAAATAGGAAAAAATTATATTTCAACGAAATATGAAACATTTGGACATCGTCATCCTGTTCAAAAGTTTTCCCCCCCCCGGCTCTTACTGCATCATGTTTCTTTCTGGAGCAACAGTGAATGTTTGAACCTTTTTTAATAGTTGTGTTTGGATCCCTCAGTTGTCCTCAGTGTAAAAAGATGAATCTCAAAATCATACAGTCACTGGGTTCAAAAATGCAAAAGATGCTGGAAAACTGAAGAATATGCAGAAACTGGAGGATTTTTTTTGAAGAACAATGCTTATTTTAACTGTTCAGAACAAACAAGGGACTCATGAACAACTATCACTGTCGTAGATCATCCAGGTAACCACACACAGTATTATGAACCAAGGGTTCCCAAACTTTTGCAGGGGGGTAGTTTTTTGTCTTGTGGACTACATGTAAACATATTTTACAAAATATATATTACTCATGATACTACTAAATAAAAAATAACATGCATTTTGTATGATCTCTCTTATTTTGTTCAAATTATTCACATTTTCACAGATTCGGCAAGGGGTTCCCAAACTTTTACATGAAACCGTAAATATTCATGTAACAGCTGTATTTTGCTAATAAATGCTCCTGATCTACAGTAAGTCTGTAAAATTGGTTGATGGTGCCTTGAAATAAAACTCTCCAAAATGATACATTTTGACCAGTGAATTTTCATGACTTTTCCAGTTGATTTCTAGATGAAAAAAATAACAAGAAATAAGTAGCTGATTGAATGAGTTTTTTTCTGTTAACATTTTATTCACTTCCAGAAATATGCCATAGCATTTTAAAATACTTTTTTTCATAATCACATCTTTAAAATTCGCTGGTATTTCAAAGTTCTCCAGAACTGTTGGCCCACTTCTGTTGAAACGTTGCTGTTGTTTAACATTCAAATCATCTGAATTTCAAGGCTTAAGTTCATTTACTGTAATTTCCTGGTTTGTTACTTATAATTCCTTGTTATTAGTAATAACAGATTACAGCGGGCAAGGAACCTCTGTGGTTTTACTCTGTGGCGACAATCACCAGTGATGTTGAAGCACCTGATTTGTTTAGATTTTTTTTTTTGTTTTAACATTTATTTTTTTTCTCCGTTCATACTGCAATCCAGTATGTCATCGTAGCATCACGAGCCAAGACGCTCACTCACACTCATCTCTCCAGGCCTGCAGGCTGATTCATCATAGCTCAGCACAACTTGAAATAACAAAACTGAAAAATGCAAATAAAATCTAAACAATCAGGACGGCCTCTTGATGCTGTCATAATAAAAACATGAAGCGCCGTGGCCTAGTTGGGAAAGACAGTTTCATATTATTCACATAGTCTTCTACCACTGCGTTGCTTAAAGATAACTAGTTGGATGAGTTGAAACAATACGTCATCCTTTGAATTCCACCCTGACCACAGTTCCCTCCTTCGCTTTATAAAGGTCATGTTTTTTGTCACTCCGTTGACTCGAAGACAGTGAAGGCAATTGTTACACTCATCTTACGTATAGATGTCAGTGTGAATTGCACCTCAGGCTCTCATCCTCCGCTTCAACTCTTGATTGGTTGTATGCCGTCAAGTCCTTTCAACAGCCTTTTAAAGCTTGTGTGAGTTAAAACACCGAGGGCTAACGACACCAGACACATTTTCAGACTGTGCTCATAGTTTTCCGCTAAATGCTGAAAAGACCTTTTTCCTAGGCATTATATCAGATAATTTGGTCTTTTGTTATATAATCCCCTAACCTTTCGCTCGCTTTCACTCTTCCGTTTGAAGTTTTCCTTCGCCGTTTCTTCATTACGAATGCAGATTGCGAGGTTTCCCTGTGGCGTCCAGATAACAAGCAAAAAGTGGCGCTTACCTTTGAGCGTTTAAGACATACTGGTCTAGTACACGAGGGAAAACAGTCTGCTTATGGTCAGGCGGCCTTTAAAATCACGCTAGCACCTCGGCCCGGTCCGCCCGCAGCCCCTGCGCAGTGTTACCGTGCTCCGTGCTCCTGTCTTCAGCCTGATTGCACACAGTCAGCTAAAGATAACCATGTGACATTTGACTTGACTTTCCATAGGAATTAATTCTAAACAGATGTAGGCGCGTGAGCAAGTGTGTTTTCACTTTCCTCCGTTTCAATGGTGGCTTTAAGATTAAGGTGTTTGTCATGTTTCCTCCTGTCATGACTGTACGTGAGCTGCGCCGCCTTGAAAAAATATCCTTTCGCTGTGTTATTTCAAAAATCTCCCCGTGATTTTGTTTTAAATTAGATTAATCGCCATGTTTTATGACTTTACTGACTGTAGGTTATTATACATGTCAAACTCCCGACCGAAGCGTCATGGCTTTTCTCAAACAGGCCTGTACGTTCGCCTTTGTTTTGAGAGGTTTTTTACGCCTGTTGGCCGTGTATTAAATGAACGACTGTGATATGTGCGTCCAGTCGACGGATTTGTATTGTCAGCAAAGCCAACGTCCGTATCAATGCCGTCAGAGTAGGAAAATGGCATTCAAAGCTGTTGATTTGAATAGAATAGGGTCTGGGGAGTTGGTGTAGCTCTCTGTGATATGTGATGCCCTCTATGTGCGGTGGTTTCGTGTCTGCCTTTTTGGTGGTTTATATGTGTTCAAAACAGCACCTCGATCCCGAAAGCAACGGTCCGTGACCACGGGGTTAGGGTGAAAGTGTTTTCCAAGTCAAATCAGCAGCAGTGCCTGCCAGAAGGACTGTTTGCACTGCAACATGTGGGGACTGCGTATATCGCAACGTTAGGAACAGAGAGTGTGTGTTTGTGAATTTTCGGCATGGGGAGGTGGTGTGTTTGTGGAGGTTGGGATTTCAGAATATAAATATCTTTTGTTGTGTTCTTCTCAGTGGAGTTCAGTGCCATGTATTTTTATTCTGTTTTGGGCCAGTGGGTGTATAAACAATTGGGAGGCTTTGCTTCATTCTGACTTGCGGCCCACAGTGATATAAGCTTTTCTTTTTACTCATAACCTTATCGTTTCACATCAACTCTGACTTCAGACAAAGCTCAGAGGCAAGAACGCTCAGGAATGTGTGGCTATTCATGTAACACCTGAGTTGAAAAGCTTGCAATGGTGTTTGTGCATTCATGTTGCTGCATGTGTGTGTGTGTGTTTTCCTACAGATACATAGAAGTTTAAATTCTATGTGAATTGCGAAAATTCGAAGTTAATTGAAAACAAATATGTTTAGACATTTGTGTCAGGATTTGTATTTATTTTTGGATTAAAGATTAAATCAAGACATTTTTGTCTATTATTCTATAGGTAGATTAGGAAGTTAAACGCGTAAAACCTGAGACTTTATTCTCTCTATATCTGGTTTTTCTTCATCAATATTCAAGTGAAACATTAACTAATACTGCTAAAATCTGATCTCCATATAAATGACATTTAGCAACTAATTTAATAAAAATTGCATTGTTTTCATTATTTCATCATAGCAAAGTGTTTTATGCAAATAATTAAACATGGATATAAATATTAAACTATTACTATTTACAGTTTTTATATAAAAAATAATTATTTAAAAATATATATTTTACAGATTTATAATTACTACACTTAATTTGTAAGTAGTAGCAATAATATAGGTGATTAGTATTTATAGTATCAGTATTATTATTATTATTTATAGTATATTGAAGGATTACGGAAATAACATAGAACTTTACATCAGAATTAAAATAGGCGACAAATAAAAACTGAAATAAAATGATATTAAACAGAGGGTTTTACACATGTCTCTTTTAATAAGATACATTCAATTTCATTGTGCAATGTCTGGAGGTGTGCAGCTTCACTGATCATTAATGTTGCATGAATGAATGCTCCTGTTGTCAGAATGTGCGTCAACGTCCCACATAATGCCTCTTCTCCCCGATGCCGTGTCAATTGCACTTCATTCAGCGTACCTTACAATCTAATAAATAAATGTAATAACTTTTTCCCAAGAGCTCTGGCATACAGTATTAGTGAAGTGAAACTGGTATCCAAAAAGACAAAAATGTGATTTTTATCAAAAACATTTTAAAAAAAGAAAACAAAGCAGAACATCTAAACATCAGCGATTTTTAACACCCTGAAAAAAACATTTAAATGCAAACTGGTCAAATTGTTTTACATGAGATTTGCTTAGTCAATCATTTTTCTTGGAAACATACAAGAACAACATATTCACAGAGAAGCACCAAAAATTAACTCGGGCTAGTGATGACGCAGTTTGGTGAGGAATGGCCACCACTATCAGACCAAGTGCACTGCACACCATTGCTGAAATCCTCTGCTCGGATCAGATCGGACGGCTTTTTTTGCATATCCTCGCTCTTGCTCTTTTGTCCTGTGCGAGTGAGAGATGCTGATATGGAGCGAGAGAATGCGGGCATACAGAACGGTAGATGGCTCATCCGACAAGTCTTTTATAAATATTGTAAAGCGATAAGATTGTTCCATCTAGAGAGAGCCAGGATAAAAAAGTCCAAGTTGTTGTGTTTCACCCCATCTCTCTCGTTCTCTGTTGTTCTGTTCTTTGACCTCCCCGTGTTCCCAGTACAGTCACAGGGCAGAGGCGGCGACCGAATGGACGGAGTCTCGTGTGCCGGCCGTGCTCTTGAAGGCCAGTGGGCTGGTGATGTCACAGCTGTGGGGAGAGAGAGCACTGCCACTGGGCGGCTGCCATGTGGGGCCGGTCACATAGGCCGACGTGGTGCCGCTGTACCCCATGTAGGGTGACACTTGGGTGGGAGGGTGGTAAGGATGGATGCTGGGAGCTGTGACATAACTGTTCACTGTGGGCAATCCATTCGGCGTCTGAAAACAGAGAGCAGGGAGCGTGAGACTTGGGGCCGCAGACCACACACGGCCATTGAGATGAACATAAAGATATCGCGATGGCGAGGATAAGATAGTGACGGGTGAATGTTAAAAACTCAAATCTCCAGTCTGCGACTGGAGATAAAGGACGAGATATTAAAAAATGTGACGGAAGTGGAAAAACTATATAGAGGGGAATGCAAGAGCACGAATGTCTGAAAACCTTTGGCAGAATGTCAATATCAGTTCAGGATGAGAGGAATTCACCAAGGCTTTTCAACATAAAGGAAGAAATTCTGACGCAGGGTGGTCTGTGACTACTGGAAATGTTTTCCACAGATGAAATCCCCTTTGTTGCAGAGTTAGGATTTGCCTGTGATTTACTCATTATGACCCCTAGCTCTAGTAAACCCATGTACATGTATGTGGTATTCATAAAATTTTCATTCATTACTTAAACAGCATAGAAAATAACCCATCTTGCATCTTTCGTTGTATGATTCAAGTCATGCACGAACTAATAAAACAAAAGCGAAATGAATTTAAGCGACAGGAGATATTTAAAGTCAAGCTTGACATAAAAAAGAAAAACTTTTGAAAATGCTACACTTTTTTTCTCAAGTAAAGTTGTATATGTTATAGCCTACCAGCGTAATATGTGACATACAGGCCTATAGATGAACATTTTCAGCCGGCTATTTTATTAGCTTGTTTCACTCAAATGATCTGATGTATTTTTTTACACATCGTTATGATTTACCAAGCTTAAAATCCAATCGTCGGGCCTAAAGCACTGCGCGAATAAATAAAAAACGTATTAATTCCGAAAGGTTAGATAATTATGTATTTGTCCGTACGTTATATTTTGCACCAGCATTTGTGCGTTTGTTATTACAGTGGATGTAGAATAGGCCTGATGTATAACCGTGGAAATATATTTCCAAATAAATATGTGTGCGAGATGACTAAAATAAGAAGTGACAGCTTGTTTTAAAATTAGCCTATTTCTTTCAGTCGTTTAAAACGCTGTATTTTAGGTATGTTGCTGTAATCAATAGATCATCAGTATGATCGTTTTTCCGAAATCATTGATAATAGACAGTATTTAACATTAAAAATAAAGTAAACGTAATGCAAGTCATCTTTTATCCTGTAAATGATGTTTCTCTCTATTGTGTTTGATAATGAACCATGTCATCACGCTGTGTCTGGAGTATTCAAATAATAGACATACTCATATCGCGTTGTGCTTTAAGGTTAAGATAGTTCAATATAATACAGAAACAAAAGTTTCTGAAATAAAACTAATAATGCTCAGTAAATTGACTATTTTATTATCAGCCTACACCTTAATTCACTACTCAGTAAATGTAATTAAAATGTAGTCTTAGCTCGGATTAGCTCAGTTATGAGAGACGCATACCATAATCTGTTTTCATTAAAATCGTGTGAATGACGGTTAATTTTTAATGAACCTTCTTGGTTTTTATTCATACTTCTTTGCTTACAAGCTTATCGGGTTTTTTGACAGATACAAATAACTTCTTTAAGCCACAGTGATTTATCTATTTACTGTCCTCATTTATTGCGTAATCCAGCCTGATTCGTGATATCTGATCATTAATCCAAGATGACAGACTCAAACATTCGGTAGTCAGTGCTATCCATCATCTATCTGAAAGTTACAATCTTCATTTCATAAGCAAACTACACTTTTAATTTTTAGGTTTCAATCAGTACACGCGTAATTTACGCCAAAACAATGTTTCAGCATCAGTTACAAAGATTTATTCCATCGTATTCCACGACACATAAATCTCTAAGACCCACAACAAACGATTAGTCAATCTGTTTGTTGCTGCCCAGAAGTGCGCGAATAAATAATGCGAGCGTCTGCACCGGATGGCACGCGCTTTACCCGCGCGCACTCTCCCCTCTCAGTCAAGCGCATGAGCAGCCAGACACTGGTGCACTGGTGTTTCTTGACAAATATAAAAACATTTGTCTTTTAGATGTCGGTACGGCGCTTAAGTGTGCAGAACAACCAGCCAAAGGCCAAAGGGGTTTCCATAATAGCATGTTCATAATAACGATAATGATGATTATATCTGTCCGAGTATTGCTATAATGTAAAACAGGTAATGGGGTTTAGCAATGCAAAAGTTTCTGGTGAATATAAGAATGGGCGAATAGAATTGTAATAACGTGTTTATTAAAAAATAATACAATGCATATTTATTGACTAAGAAGCGGTGGCTTCAAGTGTAAATGTGCATTGAAAACAAAGAGAGCCACTTTTAATATTTATTGATTGTTTATTACATTTTACATCTATGTGTGTAAAGCAAATGTATAAAGCCTTAATGAAACATAATAAGTAACTGATAAGACTTCGATAAGCCGTGCATTAAATATTTACAGATTGAAACGGAACTATATAGCCTGATAATTAATCATGAACTGATTGATAAAAA
>NPDK01272148.1:0-12004 GCA_013461565.1 Labeo gonius | reverse complement strand
AGGGTTCAAATACACAAAAATGCTGAAAAACAAAAGAATTTGTGGGACCTGAAGGAGTTTTCTGAAGAACAGCGGGCAGTTTAACTGTTCAAGACAAACAAGGGACTCATGAATGGGGTCATTTTTATAAATTCAACTCCTATTTTCTCTTATGGATTGTATGTAAACATCTTTTATGTCAAATATCTTATTCAGGTCAGTATAAATAAAAAATAACATGCATTTTTTATGATCCCTCTTATTTTGGTAAAATAATTATCATTTTGCAGATTCTGCAAGGTGTATGTAAACTTTTGACTTCAGCTGTATATATGGAGTACATATAGTGATCTGATATCTCCTTCATCAGTTTCTGCTTACATTTTTATAGCTACAACTGAGGTGGTATTCATTTTCATGGTGGGTGACGGGATTAGAAACGTGACCCTGCGCTCTCCTAAACCTCTCAACGATAATGAATGGCATTATGTAGAAGCTGAAATCAATGTGAAATTGGCACGTCTCAAGGTTGATTTCCAGCCTCCGGCCATTCATAAGTTTCCGGGCCAAACATACATCACTATGAAGTTCACACAACCCCTGCTCGTAGGTAAGAATCAGAGCTGGAGTTTCAAGTAGAGTTTATATGAAAACATTGCTTTAAGCAGTTGATACCATGCATTTGTATTCAGGTGCAGCCAATCACACCTTAAGGCCTTTCCTGGGATGTCTCCGTGGGCTGAGGATGAACGGGGTCCCTATGGATTTGGAGGGTAAGGTTGACGAGAGGGCTGGCATACGTAGGAACTGCACCGGAGCGTGTCTGAATGCTTCCATACCGTGTCGAAATGGAGGCCAGTGCATTGATGGCTACGCTTCATACGCCTGTGACTGCAATAACACAGCCTTCGATGGCTATTACTGTCATTTAGGTGAGTTAACACACATTTGCATATTCTCTCACACTTATGCTGGCACAAATTGACATGGTTCAAAACAGGCTACAGATGTTTCCTAATAAACATATGCTAATTTGAAGTTATATCTTTTTATCTTCATCTGGGGAATGACTAATTGTAACAAATGCATTTTAATTTAATGAAACTGTGATTAGGAGATTAAAAAGATTAAAACTGATTCGAGTGAAGGATAAAAAATGAGAGAAACAAGCAAACTGGTGCCTCTGTTAAAAGAGAAATTCACTGCCTGAAAAAGAGAAAGTGACAGACTTTGGCTTTTGTGTCCACTTTCTATTTCAAGCTTCCAAATCCAGAGCTGATTTAGGCTAACAGAGAATTAAAATGCATTTTATGATAATCTGTGTGGGAATATTTAAGATCTTTGTCTTTGAGCTGAATTATTATTATTATTATTATTTTCAATAAATCTTATTACTCTCACCAACAGGATTCATAATGGGCTCATCCTAGGTGCATATGACTTTATTCTTTCAGAGGAATCTATATTAAAAAATGTCCTGGCTCTTCTAAGCTATATAATAGCAGTGAATGGGGGTTGAGACTTTGAAGTAAGTCCAGTAAAGTTCATTCTATCCATCATATAAAGTGCTCCACACAGCCCAGGGGGCGGAAGGTGGGTCTGGTCTCTGAAGTGAACTGATGCATTTGCGTAAGAAAACAATCCAGATTTGAAAACTTTATTGGCTGAAATCTCTAGCTTCCGCTAACTGTCATACGCACGTTCACAAGAGAGCGGCGTTCCAGCACTCGTAGGACGTAGGTGTAGCGTAAGCTCTGGTGAGAATATGCTAGTCTCTTGAGAACCAAGTTTTGTTTACAGCAAAGGAACACCAGTCTTTTCTTAGCTTATTTAGAAATCCACGGTTTGAACTTCATGATTGCCTTCTAATTCGCTATGTCTACATCATCCGCTGTAACGCCACTCTCTTGTAAAAGCACGTACAACAGTTAGCAGAAGCTATAAAGTTTTAAATATTAATAATGTTCTTAAACAAACGCATCGATTAACTTTAGAAGGCATTTATTAACCACCCAGAGCTATGTGGAGTGTTTTTTTGTGATGGATGGATGCACCTTATTGGACTTCAAAATCTCAACAGCCATTCACTGCCATTATAAAGATTGGAAGAACCATTCGTCTGAAAGAAGAAAGTGATATACACCTAGGATAGCTTGAAGCTGGGTAAATGATGGAGTAAGTTTCATTTTCGAGTGAACTATCCCTTATATATAGTCATATATATATCTTACCAAGTCATATATATATCTTACTAAATGACAGTTAATTAGTAGGGGTGTCAAAGTTAAATGAGTTAAGATGGACTTTAATAATTAAACACGCATTTGTCAGTAAATGGAAAATTTGATTTGTTACGCAATATTGTCATTGATAGAAATGTTATTGCGGGGACCCTATTATTCAGAACATTTTGTAAAAATCAGTTGAATTAAATGATTCAGTGACTCAAAAATAGTAGCTGCATATATGCAGTACCTATTACTCAGATGACCTACTACTGTCCAATGGACAATTATTTATCCCATGAGGCCACAGTTGAGGATTTGTGAATGACCATGCAGTAATGAAACTGATGCTTAAAGGCCAAATGAAGTAAGTCCGGATTATATTCATTCTACATACATATATACATATATAAAACATACTTTCAGTCACAAAGTACATGTTCAAAACATGTACCTACTGAGAGAGTATGCGATTTTGGATGCAGCCAGTCACTTGTTTTGTTGACAAATAAATCAGCGTTTTTGAACAAACTGGTTGAGTAAATGATTCAGTGACTCAGTGCTGAGTTTGGAATAACATACTAACAAATTGTACTCTTTCAGTTCTGAACTCAGAAACAGACCACAAAACTTATTAGACCCATTTGAATTCTACACAGAATGCTGTATTTTACAGTGATATGGATGAGATTGTTGCTGGAACGTGGCTTTACCGAGCTCAACAACTCTAGCCCAAGCTGTGATATAAACTAAAAGTTATTGGCTATTTAAAATGCTATTGGTGTTTTCCTGTTTCAGTTGAAATTACGTCAACACATAGACACACAGTGTCTGCCAATCTCATGTTAATCTTGAGTACCTATAGAGTAGTATTGCATCCTTCTTATCTCTGAAGAGTCTTTAGTTTTATCAGATTTATAACAGATACAGCTGTACCACTTCTCTCTGAAAACAGTCAAGCTCCTGGATGCGTGCCATGGGCAGAGCTAAAGATTCACGAACACACAAAGCTTTTGCATTGCGATTGTCTGCAAGCTGTGACATCGACGTAAATAATTCCCTTATAACCCTGGGTTCTTTAAGAACCTGTTTCCCTCACTACCAAATTACTATTAAATATTTAAATCATTTGACAGCCATAATATTATAGTTTAAATCCCACACAGGTATAATAACCTAATAAAACTGTATTAGAATATTATAAACAATACAAGTCTATTCTTTTCAAGTCTAATGACATGTTATTCTCTAAGTTTTAGTTGTTTTTCTATAAACAAGTTAAATCAGCATGTGGGAGGACAGCCTGTGAGACATGACCTGACATAAACAACACTGTGATCTCTGCTTGTGTCACTTCCTATTAGATATCGGGGCATTCTTTGATGTGGGAGCATGGTTGCGGTATGACATCCGCAAAGAGCCGATTTCCTTTGATGCATGGTGGGCGAACTTCTGGATAGAGCCTCACTGGCACAACTTCACCCTCGGCTACAACACGACAACTGATGACATAGAGTTCAGCTTCAGCACTCTACAGGCTCCAGCTGTGCTGCTTTATATCAGCTCCTTCAGCAATGATTACATTGCCGTCCTGCTCAAAAAAGATGGTAAACACACACACTCAATCACACCTGAGCATACAAAACATTAGCTTTAGCACTGATGTCTCCACCTTTGCAGGGACACTTTCACTGAGATACCGGCTTGGGATAATAAGCTACAAATTCAAGTTGACTGACAGAAACATGGCGGATGGCTTCCCTCATTTCGTCAACATCACCCGACACAACTACACTATATGGACACAGGTAGGATCTCAAACTAGATCTTTCATGTTTAGTATCATTAGCATGGCAAAAGCGCACTGTTTGTATGTGTATTTGCACCTGGATCTAGGTGGATTACATGGATCCATGGATTGAGAAGTTAATACCAGGAGAGATTCCCAGATTTGACTCACCGAAGTCTATATTCTTGGGTAGAGTCATGGGTAAGATGAGCATATTTATCTTAACTGTTTGCCTGTGGATGAAAAGTTGCATTTACTAGACTGATATGTTTTCTTTTCTTCTTCATAGAGGTGGGAGGTGTCGACTACGAAATTCAGAGGCACAACAGTCCAGGTTTTATGGGATGCATATCAGGGGTCCGATATAATATTTTTGCCCCACTCAGGGCCTACTTCCGACCCAATGTAACCAATCCACCGGTGACGACTCAAGGCTATGTGGTGGAGTCTAACTGTGGGGCGTTTCCCCCTGTTTTAGGATATGTCCCTTGGGAGGATGACCCATGGTTCACTGGCCTGTGTAAGACTACATATCCTGACATTTCCTGACTTTTTTATTGTAAAAATAATTATTAATATCAATATATAAAACAATATATATATAAGTGTTTTTGTGAACAAAACAGAGAGTGAACAAATCTAAATGTAATTCCACAAATTGACACTTTACATTAGGCCCGAGCACCGATGTGAAAACTCATGAAACTTTGCACACATGCCAAAATTGTTGAACATTTACATCTAATATGAGTTTTAGAAGTGGGTGTGTTAAAATGGCCTGATAGCGCCACCTATAAAATTTCAACTAAGTGCCCCTCAAGCTACATTTCATATATATGTACAGGATTCGGTAGACACATGTAACACACCAATACCCCTGGGTACAAAGTCCAAAACACAGCAGGAAGTCTGTTATTTAGAAGTTTCTCTGCAAGTTTTGTGGCGTTTTTGCTATTTTCAAGCATTGTATTTTATCAAAGTCCTCTTAGATATTTAAACAGATCAACACCAAATTTGGTCAGTGTAATCTAAAGCCTTTTGTGATGTTAAATTGGGAAGATCTTGAGTTTTCGTTGAAGGGCGTGTCTGTTGTGGCCTGACAAACTTCGATGTTTTGCCATGAACGAGGACATTGTTATAACTCAGGCATGCAATGTCCAATCTGCACCAAAATTCACATGTTTGATAAAAATCCTGTCCTAAACACACACCCATGCCCATATTCAGTTATAGTCATAGTGCCACCTACTGGCAACAGGAAGTGGAATGTTTTATGCTCTAACAAACTCCTCCTAGAGATTTCATGACATCAACATTATATTTGTTCGGTCTACTAAGTCCTTTGCAGTGTTAAATTGTAAAGATCTTGAGTTTTCGTTAAAGGGCATGTCCGTGGTGGTCCGTTGTTATAAGCAATACAATGACTAATCTGCCCCAAACTTCACACGTTCGATAAGAGTCCTGGCCTGAACACATCTACAGGCCAATATTCAGTTTGTATATTCAGCTGGCAGCAGGAAGTTTGGCACATATAAATGACTTTGACGTATTCCTTGACGTATCCCTTCACCGTACACTATTTAGCTAAAGCAACGGGGTGGTGGTGAGCCCGGGTGCGAGGGCCCTTTCAACACTGCTTGCAACTTTAATTCATTATTACGTTTCATTTTAATCGCATGAAGTAATTAGTAAATTACTATACAGATATGGTCCAGTTTATCTGAATTTACACTACTTTATTACTTATTACTTATTACTTTACACTTTGAGCAGGTTATTAGTGCATGTACTGTAAAAGGATTTGTTTTAAACAAGTGTAATTCTTTACTCTTACAGTATATTATGATGATTGTACTTGAACTTGTTTTTAATCATCAATTCATGTTTTTTTTTCTTTTTAGTCTTTTATTACATTCATGATGATGTTACCCCACCATGGATGACACGTAAGTTTACAGTCACACTATTTTATTATCTTGTTTTAAAGTATATTTAGTGCTATTTACTAAACTCATATTATACCTATTGCTTCCTGTCAAATTTCCACCATCCCCCTAAAGAAACTGACAAAAAGACCCCCAAAAATGATTTCTTTTTGCTTCTTGCTCATCTTTTATTCCTATTCAGCATTTCAGCCAGTACTGCAAATGATGCTGATCTTGTCAGTTTGTGATGCTAAAACCTGTTTTTAAAATCCTCTTAATTTGCTGAACATAGGATTAGGGGACATTCATGGGATTATAAGCTTCTGCATAAAGACAATCTTCTGCACATGACAGAAACTTAGTATAATAAGTGATAAAACATCATGTAAGGAAAATATACTGTATGTTGTGGAATAAATCATGGTGTAATAAGTGTCAGATCTTTATAAATGGCCATATTCCAAAAAGACAATATGTCACTGTTATATTAATCTGTCAAATTAATTTTGTTGTTTCAAATGTTATATAGAACTTCTATTATAATACTAATTTAGAGATTAAAGACCTATCAGAACAATAGGGCTCTATGATTTCCACAATGCAAAAAACGCGGACAGAATTGCGAAATCCTGTCATAAAAATGGAATTTACTGTATAACACAGAATGTCACAGAATTTGCTAATATTTGGATGAATAAATCAAAAGCAGGTCAGTTCACTTAATTCAAAAAGCGATATGGACTAGTGTATGTGAATATTAGACTGCACAAGACTATTTAAATATGAATCCTACATGTTCTGTGTGTCTCTGTGTGAATGAATGGCGCAGATGCGTGAGTTCTTCTAATACACTATACTGCCTTAATATATGAGTACATGAACACATGAACATAATACACAACTGCTCTAAGAGAAACTTCATGAGCATTTTACCATTTCTTGTGAGAAAAAACAAAACTACCATCATAAAAAGAGAAACTTAAAAGTCTTAAGAGCAGCCCGTCAAAATAAATGTTCCGTTTAACTTGAAGAAACTGTGACAGAAATATAGTACTGAATAGTACTACTGATAACATTTTTATTTTATTAAAACATTATTTTTAAGGAATATTTTCAAAAAAATAAAATAAATAAATAAATAAAATAAAATAATAATAAATTCGTTTTTTTTAAATATAAAATCAATTATTTAGAGATGCTTTTGATCATTAAAATTGATTTAAACCATTAAAATGCAATCCAGAAAACTAATGGAAAACAGAATTTGAAAAAAAAACATATTTCATAGGGCCTTAAAAATGCAATTTTTCTATGATCATATGATTTCAATTAATTAGACATGTTTTTCTGTGAGTCTAAAAAATTAAAACGGAAAGAAAAACAGACTTCAGACAAAAATGGAATTTGGAAAAAAATCTAACGAAATTTGGGGGGAAAATAAAGCAGATTTTATATGGCCCTAAAACAATACAGCAAGACCATTTTTCAAACTGAACACTTACATATTCATAAACAGATTCATCAGAATCCTTGCTCATCATTTGCAATTATCCATCACTGCTTTACTTAAATCCTTTTCTTTAATAACTGTCTGATTGTCATCTCTTTTCCAGGATAAACAAGACTTGTTTCTCCCACACACACACACACACACTTAATCCTCCTTGCCAGCGGGTGTTGATCTCACAGCAAAACAGAAAATCTACAAGATGTCAAAAATGTTAAAGGAACAGTTCACCTCAAAATGAACATTCTGTCATGTTGTTCCAGACCTGTATACTGCTATTTTGCCTACAGAATACAAAAATAAAAGTTTGAAATAGAACAGCTCTTTTTCATAATAACAACAGTTCATAGGGACCACCTCAAAGTGACTAGAACATGAGTAGTAAAGTATGAATCGGGTTGCAAGAAAATTCTCCATTTGTGTTCCACAGATAAAATAACAGTATACAGGTTTGGATGCCACATTGTTCATTTTTGTGTCCAAACTATCCCTTTAAAGCTCATGAGTACATGAGCTGACAGTCAACAGTCTCTCCTGTGAATTCTGTAACATGATACAAATTATGTTTAAGCCATCATTTGCAGACAGCTCATCTAGAGCACTGTAAGAGTATTAAGCTTAATGCTAACGACTGCTCTCTCTCTCTTTGTGTGTGTGTGTGTGTGTGTCATTTTCTCCTCAGTAATCGTGACAGTGTCTCTGATGCTGCTCTTCCTGATCCTGTACGGCCTCTACATTTACCTGTACAGGTATAAAGGCAGTTACCACACTAATGAACCGAAGCAGCTGGAGTCCCCCAGCTCCTCTCGGCCGCTCACTGATACTCTGCGCAAGGATAGAAAGAACCTGCCGGAAATACAGGAGGAAAGTCCCAATGAATAACACAGACTGAGGGTCGTCTGGAGGAAAAGAGGTGATTATGAGGGAGGTAAAATGGTGAAGACTGAGGAATGAGATGTAAATTTGATTTGTTTTTATGTATCTTTTGCCTTTATGGTAATGTAACTATATTTATTTTCCTGTCCCATCATTTTTACAGTGTAATCTGATATTTGGTGCTTTTGGCAGGGTTCAAAATAAGCAGGCTAGAGACAATTTACCATCCGATCAATGAGCACTAGCAGTGCAGGCCGACTGAAGTGCCTCAGCAACATTATAAGAAACTTTGAAAGATCAATGCAGGGTTCCCGCCGTGTCTACATTCACACTGCAGGCAAATGTTGCCTAAATCTGAACTTTTTTGCTCACACGTGACTCAGATCTGTTTTTCTCATGAAAGTGTGAACAGCACAAACCACATGGAATCTGATCTTTTCAATTCTAATTAGTGCCATATGTGGTACTAAATCCGAAACAGGTCAGATGTTTTGCAATGCGACCGCAGTCTGAACAGTCAAATCTGTATTTACGTCACTCTAGATTAACATTCGTCATGATTCTGCACTCATGGGAGTCACTTTAAAGATTTTATATACCCAAAGTTATCAGGACAGTTGTGAAAGGTAGTCAGTAGAAGTATGAGTCAAAACTCATGTGACAACAGCGGCAACACTATATACAAGCAAAATGAGAGCTTGTAACATAAAAGTTTCAAAACTCTGCTCTCTTCTGTCACATCCTGTCTTTATTTTTCATATTGCCTGCTCATACATTTCGCTGGCTTCTGCAGCAGATAATGGCTTTTTCACACAATAAATAAATGCATAATCGCTGCAAGTGTTGCCAAGTCCACAGTATTCCTGTGGAATTGGGCTACTTTTTCACTGTTGCCACGGGTTGATTTTCAACTCCATGTTTTGAAGCGACCCCCGGAAAAAGATTGGGCTAGTTTTGGACTATTTTTGAGAAGCAATTGGGCAGATTGTTTTGTGAAAACCTGGCAACCCTGTTCATATTGTTCTTTTGCGCATACGGGTCAGTTTGGAACCATGATTTGTTCACACTGTAAATCTGATATTGGCCACATTTAAAACGTGTGAACGGGTATACAAAAAATCAGATGTGAGCAAAAACTGAGCACAGAATTTAGCACTAAGGCTCGCAGTGTGAACGTAGAGATCTGGAAATATCTGTGGTTTGCAAGCTTAGAGTAAGAGTAATGGAAATGATTATAATCATGGAAAAGTCATGGGAATTTGTGTTATAAATATACATTTATAAAGTTATTCCCATCTCAATGATATTTTATTGGATATAAATGACTCAAAGTCATGAAAATGAATAAAACCTTAAAGTCGTGGAAATTTCTGTAGTCTGTAAATATAAATCTTTCTAGTTATGCCCATCTCAAAAATATCTTCTTGGCTGCAAATTCACTTTTTGTGAGTGTGATAAAATTATTTATTAAAGATTTAAAATCTTTATTTTTTAAAATCACAACTGGCTGGAAAAGTGGGAATTAAAAAAAATCTTCAAAAGAAGAAATTTCTGTAGTCAGTATAAATCTGTAAAATAAATAATATACTGTAATAAAATAAAAATGACTGGACAAACTGAAAATGAATTGGTCTATAAGTGTGGGAACCCTGTATATGCTAAATGAAAGTTTTGGCTCATTATCGTGTACTGGCAGAAGTAGTGTAGATTTAAATATGTTTGATCGCTATGTTATTGTGCTCATGCACAAAATGCACAACAACAATCTTCAGAGTACAGTGTTTTGAAAACATAGATATGTTTGCACATATCTGTTTTAACATCACAGAAACTTCATTAACGTATTGAGGAATTTGCTCAGACATAGCTAATGGTATATAAGTATAAATATATGTTGTACTACTGACTAAAATTGTTTGCAGCGCTTATAAGAAATGAAAAGTCAAATGGCATTGAATGGCTTCAGCTTTGAGGTATAAGATTCATTAAGATTAGGCCTCATTAAACAAGCAAAAGGTGTTTTACATAAATTAGCTCCATGAAAGATGTTTTTCGAGTCCAATGAGCACTGTAATGAACAGGGTGTGTTGTACTGTATGTCTCAGGGTTGGTAACAGTGGTCATGGTGGCATAAGAGCTACATGTTTTTACTCACTGCTGCTACAGCAACACACACCAGCCTTTTCAAGCTGTTCTCTACACATTTTGACATTGAAAAAAGTTTTGTTTGTATTTTACAAACCAAATTGTACATGAATGCAGGCAGGTTAAAACTGTGTTGTGTCTGAGAGTGTGTCTGATTATAATGATGCCACAGATCAGTGATTGGAGTTGAAGCCGTTTTCCTCCTTGTGTCTGTCTCTGTCTTTTCAAGAGAGTTCTTCTTGTGGGCCAAAGCAAAATGATAGATTCTTATCGTAGACTACAGTGATGTCATACTTCTGTTCAGTCCACATCATGTTTATATCATGTGATTGATGAAAAAGCATTTTAGACCAGTGTTTCCCAACCAGAAATATTTTTGATTCAATGTCAAATGTATAAAACAGAATATATATATATATATATAGGAATTAATATTATTTTATTTTTCCTGTTAATTAAGGGGGGAAAGAATTTTGTAATATGTGTAGTTTTATATTTTTGTCTGTTTTGTCAACCATAATTTTTTTTTCTTTAAAAAACGACGTCATATAACTGATGATGGGGTACTTTTGCCTTATTGATGGGCATATTGGCTACATAAGACAAAACTGTTTGGGAAACTCTGTTTTAGACAGTCTGCACTTTTTAGTGTGGACTTTCTGTGAGCTGAATGTGTTCACTCATAGTTGTGGAGACTATAATCTATATCAGAAAAAGGTGAACAAACTGTGTTAAATTTGGATCAACAATAACTGAGTGACAGAAATGCTACAAATGCATCTTTAGAATGTTGAGGAACAGCAAACGTAATATGTTATGGTGGTCTGTTACTGATTTAATATCATAAATTACAACTGGTTTGTTAAAGCTTGTTCAAGATGAGATTTCAGAGAGAAATAATCATGAAGCAGCTGATATTTTTTACATGAGGACACATACGAAAGCTTTCTTAGCATGAAACACTGAGCAGTTCAGCACAAGTCTGATTATTGTGGTCAAGAGGCTTTCACACATCACAGACTGTCTGTGGATGAAAGACTCACATGTATAAAGTCATGGTTTTTATAAATTCATCCATGCGTTTGTTGTAGAACACCATTATTGCTGCTGCTGCTTTTTAGCTGTTTTGATGGTGGTCTTATCAAGAGCTTAGAGCACTTCCATCATCTTTCCAGAGCTATTAAAAAAAAGCAAATAAGGTAGAACACCTGTATTATATCTAGAAGCTATGCATTTTGCATGACTACTGCACTTTTCATCGAAATGCAATAAGAAAAAGACGAATCCGCTGCTTCCAGTGCCAGGCACATGTTCTTTAGTCTGTTTCTTTAACAGAGCCATAAGAGCTTTTATCAAAGAGATCACATGATATTCACCCACAGATTATGCTGTTTATGTATATGTATAAATAAAGTGTACTTCTCTTTTTATCATTCTAATTTGTATAAAAAGCAGGCAAGTTAGAGTATTTTGAATAGATGACAGCTGAATAAGTCCAGATCTTACCAGGTTTTGTCTTCTGTTATTGTTTTTTTTTTTTTTTTAACGTATCCCTCAT
>NPDK01270924.1:0-10633 GCA_013461565.1 Labeo gonius | reverse complement strand
GCCCACAAGCCTTAGCCTTTTCTTTCGGCACGCCTTCATTGTTTTCAACACATCACTGTAAAAAACCCAGAATGGGGTGATTGCATCACCTCAGAGTTCGTTAAAGTAAAGCACACTATTTAGCCACATTCCATACAAGCCTGCTGTCTCTAGCTTGCATTCCCACCCTCCCTCTCTCTCTCTCCCTCTCTTTTTGGCATAGACTTTTGCATATATCACGGGCTGCCAGGCTAAGAGCCTGGGACTTCCCCACGCCACACTCCAAGCCTTTGATCCCTTGCTTTGGAGGTAACATCAAAAGGAGAGGCATAGAAAGGCAGCTACTACTGTGAAGTTCAATGTTCAACTTGATGGCTTGGCTGAGGGCTTTTTTTTCTGTACTGCTTCCCCCAGCTGACAAAAACACACAGTTTGTAGCCAAGGCTTTTTTTCCAGCGCATGTTAACCTTTATAGAGCACATCTGTAAAAAAACAAAACCCACCCCCAAAAACCATATAAATCTGCATGTCCGTGTCTTGCAGCCTTGCATGAAGGAGGCTTTGGAAATGGAGCCGGAGCATTGTTAACGCAGCGTTGCAATGAGTTGCATCAAGTAAACGAGTAGATTGGAGAGCGGATACGAGGCAGAGAAGCCGGGCTTCATGCAAGTTCAGGTGCACGCGTCATCATCAACTGTCAGAGTCTGTTATAGGCTGAAACGAAGCTTTGTGGGTTGGTTTTCAGTGCGCTATTATGATGAAACAAATGCTTATCTGAATGATGTTGTAATTGAATCACTGCTGTTTTTTAAGGTCCTGTCACACTAGAACTTCACCTCTTTCATACGCATGCAAACACAGGACAACAAAAACTCAAACTCATCCAATTGTCCATTATAGTGTCCAAAAATTTTTTGCATGCTCGAAGTCTGGTGTGACCAAGGATTAAGATATTTCCATGTTGGGACATTTCTATTAAAAGTTGTGTTCTGGTCTGTTGGTATTGGCTACTTACCAAGACTTCCTTGATCAGCCAGCTTAACCACAAATGCTGTAATTATTTGTTTTTTTTCTTTAAAGGAGGCCTATTATGCCCCGTTTTACAATATGTAATGTACGTCTCCTGTGTTCCCAGACTGTGTCTGTGAAGTTTCAGATTTTTTGCTCATTTCAGCTCATTTCATTCTTTCAGCTCATTTTGAAAACCGAATTTTGAAAACACCTAATTTGATTAAAAACAGAAGTACGCTGTTTTCGTGTATGCGTCTTTAAATGCAAATGAGCTGCTGCTCCCTGCCCCCTTTTCCAGAATAGGACAGTGCCTTTACGGCTCATACCTCAGATACTCTGCTAAAAAAAACATCTGTTTGGTTTGGTCATGTCTATCGCACTGAAATCATGCGTTTTAAAGCCATATCAGTTTAAACTTCTGATATAAGGTTTTCTGACACATTCGAAGCGCGCACACAGGAAGCACCTGTCCCACGCCATGTGAGTACTAAACAAAGTTCTCTTTCATGTGTAATTGTGCTTAAATGGTCAAATACACTCAAGTTTGTTAAAAACACACGTGAGTTACAAAAACAATCAGTTATGTCTGTGGAAAGAAGTTGCATGTTTATATTAGTTCTGTTTGGCAGATATACAGTAAATAAATCAATAAATCCACTGCTCTCTTGTCTCTTCTGAGGCTGGGACGCTAAATAATGTTCTGCGTTTGTCTGTGCAGCCAATGACAGAACCGTTAGCATGCTATGTTTGAACTTTTGGCATGGAGTTAGAACTAGTACACCATTGTCGTTTGTTAAAACGCAATGGCGGCAACATGGGTGAAAACGTTCAGATTAAGGGGCGGTAGTATTATAATAAGATCCCTTGTCAACGTCACAGGGGAGCGAAATCTGACATGCTCATTTTTTCACATGCTTGCAGAGAAAGGCTTATCAAAACAAAGTTACTTGGATGTCCTTTTTCATATTTTTTGGGCTGGTAGATGCACCGGGGACCCAATTATAGCACTTAAACATGGAAAAAGTCAGATTTTTATACATGTCATCTTTAAATTGGCATAAACCAGCCTGGGTCAGATAAGGCCCGTCATTTGACTGAATGTGCACAAAGATGTGTTCTTGCATCAGGGAAAGTTGCATGAGCTTGACAGTATAGCACAGGTGCATCTTATGCATCTTATGAATAGACCTCTTAGTGTGTTCAGACTTTCACATGCATGGCATGTGTTACTGTTTAGCAATGAGCAGAGATTAGCTTTCACACTCATCATGCATTAGTCCCAGCTGCGTCCAGCTACACATGTACCTCTAATCAGCACACATGCACACGCAGACAGACAAAAACAGAACCTTCAGCTCATCTGTGCAGAACTGAATCGATCATTAATGAGAACGCAAGACGTTTACCTGAAAAGATGTTTCTGCTGGAGCTTTTTGGATTTATATAGAGCTTATACACAGCTTATTTCTGTCCCAGTGCCCTGTCACCCCTCTGTTTATGGGTCGAGAAGACAGCTCTGTGGTTTGCCCAAGAGAGACACTGAGCCGGAGAGAGTTGCTTAAAGAGTGCATTAAAGATTCAGCAGTAATTGCTACGTGTGATGGTGTCTGTTGCCGCTGTTTGTGGATGGATGTCTGTGGTAATTAACAGAGAGGTGGAGGAAGGGTTATGTGTGTTCGTAAAACTATTAAAATCATTACTACGGTTTATTTGGAGGTGAAGGGTGGTCTTCATGGGGTGCAGAGGAGAAGATAAGGGTCGCACCATCACCCACAGTGCTTCGCCTGTGGCTCCCAACGCATGACCTTCCCTGGGTCCTATTGTCATCTGTGCCTCCTCCATTTTAATGAGCTCTATTAACCAGTCCCTTATTTATTTATTTATTGGAGAGCAAAAGAACGGCCTTGTCCCTGAAGGTAGTTGTGTTCTCATGGACAGGTCGTTAGCATTGTTACTCCTTATGTCAGTAACCCTCAGTCGATTGCCATTTGTTATCAAAATTACCCAGTGGATACATTACTAACCAGCAAAAGGTACAGTGAAACATTTAGATTTGAGTACTTGAGAGTGAGAGACCAGCCTGTAGTATTTGTGCTACATTGAGCGCGTTTGATGTTCCCTGAGTATGGTTAGGGTTTATGTTGTGGGGTGAAATCAGAAGGGTGTCCTGCGTTGATGCTTCTGACCTGCAACCATTTTGAATTTTGAGGCAGATAATGGTGCTCAGATACACTCAGGGGCCAGACCTTATGAATATGGAGTTTGGAGCGCTTCAAGGTTTATTTATGTGTGTGTGTGTGTAGGTTGAAACCCGTTTGAAGGTTGTTGTTGCTGCAGGAGGTGAAAGTAGTCTTTATTTTGAACTTGACAGTGTGCACTAGTGTGGTAATTACCTCCTCATGGTGGCCAGGGGTGACCCCTATCTGTACAGTAAAGCTTATCCACAGCTGAGAGAGTGTGTGTGTGTTTAAACGTGAGCTCCAAAGTCCAAACTCCATGCCAACCCAGTGTTAACTCTACAGGACCTATGAGCAGGCACACCTAGCGCTAAGCCCTGCGCCCAGGCTGAAGATCACGTAGCTGGTAAGTAGGTCAGTGTATGAGATTCCACAGGGTAGGAATGAGACCTCTCTTGGTGTTGAAACACTGCAGGCTGTGTAAGTGTGCAGCTCTTGGGTGTGTTGCTAGGCCTTAGCTGCCTGTATGTCTCATTATGGGCCCTGCTGGAGGAGACACCAGCCACGAAGGCTAGAGCCTGCAGGGCTATTTATAGAGCACTCTTAAGGGGCCCATAATCACCCAGAAAAGAGAGAGCGAACAAGAGGAAGAAAGAGTAGAAGCAGGGGGGCACACTTTTTGGGGAATAATCCTAAAAATTATATTTCAAGAGTCTCATTAAAAGAATGGTACCCAACCATATAAAATGACCATTTTAAGACCAAACATAAGGTTTTTTAAGTTGACAACAAACCCTCCATGTTTCAGAACTTGTTCTTGCTCATTAGAAATAATAATGGATCAAGTCTATGTAGTATTCCTCTGGTGTGCAATCACCAAATGCTATGTCACCTGACATAGGAGAATTTATTAGGAGGCCTGTCACTCTGTCCAACTGTCTCCAGGAGAGACAGTTTGTTTGTTTTAATGCCTGCTCAAGCATGGAGGACGGCTGCTCTTAAAGAGCTAGTCTGGCTTTGCCAGAACTACTTTATGGCCTTACTTCTTGGTAGTATGTGCACACTAACATAGTGCCTAACACAGTCTGAGCTCTTCAGGTGATTCAGCTGCTGTTTGACTAATACACGAGCCAACACCTGCTACGTAAACAGAGTGCAAGTGTGGCCACATGCGTCTGGTGCTACTGTGTTTGAGGTGCTGGATCAGATATTTGGGAATTGGGAATGGTTTAGCTTTAAGTGGAAGAGATATGTGTGTTCTTGCATTACTGTGGCACTTGTAAACTTAAAGGGATAAAATCTCACCATCACCTTACTCTTACTCACCCTCATGTTGTTCCAAACCAGTATGTATCTTTTTGTTCTGTGAATCACGAAAGAACATTGATGTCCAAAACACAGATTTCCATTAACTTTCTATGTTCGGACCAAAAATAAATAACAATAACAATTATTATTTTGAATGTTTTTATTCAGGTAGCTAACTATAAACATGTTTATATCAATTTTGGGTTTAAACTGTGGTTCTGCATCCATTATAGCACCCCTTGTGGCAGTGCTGTGAATGCAATGCAGTTTTGCGGTATTTTGGAGCAATACATGAAATCAAACTTGCTTAGCTTGAAGCGTCCGTGTTCATATACTTTTGTAGAGTATGTTTTAGGCCCAAGTTTCAAAAGATGCCTGGTTCGTCAACTGTTTGGAGGATCAGTTATAGAGGCAATGTGAAAGAAAAATGTCAGTGGGAGTTTATTATGAAGAAGGCCAAGGTGAGAGGTGAGGGGATGGAGGAGATCAGGCTGGGGTCTCTGGCTCTGTGCTGTCAGAGTGCTGAGAACCCCCCAGCGGTTCCAGCTTTGGAGTAAATACGGGCCCCGCGGACCCTCTCCCGCCCCGGGGCACACAAACCCCAGGCCTGCCCACATTCCAGCTTTATTTTCCTGGTTGCAGAATGCCTCAGGCAATCTGAGCTGGTGGGGTGTTCTTTTCTCTTTTTTTCCTTTATTTACTCATAAAATGTGTATTAGAAGAACTAAGCAAGTGTGAAGAGCCTTCGTGTAGACTAACTTTCGGTTTCATCTAGTGTTGAGCTACTCCTCCTCCTCTTCCACCCCCTCCACCCCTAGCCCCCACCTCCAGCATGCTTCCATCCATCTGAAATGAAGGCTATTTGAATGTTTCAAGCAAACATACAAAGAGACAGACACACACACACCCAAACACATGCTTTCTCTCTCTTTCCTCGCTCTCTCTACCTCTCTAGAGATGGGAGTCTCACAGATGGGCAGATCCCTTCTCTTTGGATCAGTGAATTTCAAAGAGCCTGTCTGGATCATTATTATGTCCTTTCCCCAAAAATTTCTCCTCTTGAGAGAGTGAGTGTATTAAGTGCGTGTCTGTATGTATCCATGCTTGCCTGTTCCTCAGCACCTGTGAACAAAACAATGGGCTTTTTATTGTTGCTAGTTCAGTGGGAGTGGTATTTATCATAATTCTTATGCAAACTTGTGTGGTTCTCTATGTGAACCCAGTAACAAGCACTCTCAAACATGCTCTTTTTAGATTTTAATTAGTGTTGCCGCTTTTATTTACAGAGACAGGAAATAGCAAGAAGATGGTGGGAGGTGTGACCAGGAGATTACCTGAATCGCACTTGAACTTGGGTCACCGCACTGTGCAACATTTTAGAGCATGTACATTACCCACCAGGCCACATCTGATCAGTCAGTTTCAGTTTTCTTAGTTTAAATAATGTTAGGTTAACGTTTGTATGCATGTGTCATGTGTGTTAGTATCTGCATATGTTCTTGACCCCTGTGCACAGATGGTCTGGGATCTTCTGGGCCTGATTGAGCATCCGAATGCTTGCCAGACCCCCTTCCACTCTGGAATGGTGGCTGGGAATGCTTTCTGGTGCATTGGTTCGTCCCACGCTGGACAGCTGAAAATAGATCCACATATATCCTGAGCCTCTTTGGCAAAGTAGGCATCTGATTTGTCTGATTGTGGATAAGCCCTTGCTCTAAATCCAAAAACAAATCGAACATGCAATTTACATGGCTTAAATTTGGTTATCACATTCAGTTTTGTTTGCTTTAGTTTACTTACTGTTGCAAATGCTTCCATAATCCAGATGACTTTAGCTGTAGGCCTAACATTGTAAAGTGGATTTCTGTTTTGGAATGGTTTTCCGTGAAAGGGTTTCTGCAAAGGTCATATTGCAAAATTCCAGATACATTTTAGGTAAAAGATTTTGCCAGAAAACCTAATTAAGCAACTCGTAGTCTCTGGTGCCTACTCTCTCTCTGTCTTTCTGACTCCCTCTCTCTTTCTTTTTCCCGGAAGTCTCCAGGCAATAGAGGGACAGAGGGAGAGTTCATCCCTTTGGGAGGATTTAGAGGGCTCCCTTGTCTTTCACTTCATCAGAGACAATTGAGTCATTCATTCCTATTGTAGCTACGCTGAGGCAAGGCAGGAGAAGGCGAGGCAAGGCTTGAGGGTTTGCTGAAGGGTGGGGGAGGCGAAGGGGAGCCCCTGCTGTTGGGGCCCCAGGACAGAGTAAGCACTCTGGGTACTTCTGGAGGCTGAGGGGGAGGGTACTGAGTTCTCCGGAGCTCCGGAGCAATTTGTCACATCAGAATAGCACTTGAGTTACGTGGAAGGGGGCCTCCTAGCTGGAGAGTTTTTAGTAGGCAGAGAAGAGGCAGGGGGAGGTCAGAGGTCATGGCCTTCTCAAACCCAAGTGGTGCATCCGTCAGCGGGCTAGGGGTGGTGTAGGGGGTTGGGCTGTGAGGGAACACTGCTGGGACTTTGGCATTGGTCTGGGCTCAGCTTTCCTTGGCATGCTTGTAAAACCTGCAGGAGGGATTAGACCAAGAGAAAGGTCTGAAGTGGATACGCCTGTCAGAGTATGGGCACTGAGCTTTCAGCACCCACACTGGCAAGGTGTCACCTTTCACCCCGTCCAAACTAAACGGCATAGCACCGGAGCACAGGACATTACCTGGTCCTATCTACCAGAATATTACCTAGTCCTGCATGAACACACATTTCAAATTTGGCTTTCCTGTGCTGTCAACAGTAGGCTTCAGTATCCCAGCAATTGTTTGACTAGTTGGAGGTGGGTATGTTCAAGTTGAGGCTAAGGTAGGAGTCCTAAAGTCCCTCCAGGCTGGACCACAGGACTGCACCCTGCTGTGAATCCACCTCTAATTAGGTCTGATTCAGTGCTATTCTTGAAGACACATGAACAGTCTTAAAACTACTACAGTTTCACTTCATGGGTACTTAAATGGCGAGCCGCAGAATCAGGCATTTTTTTCTTTTTCTGTCTTTGGCATAGTGAAGCTTGGAATGTCCTCATAAGAAGAGTAAAATCTCGAAGGAGGCCTGGCAAGGTCAAACAAACTCCACTGATAGGCTGTAAGAAGGGAAGGCGTGAAGCTGTTTGATTGGATAGAGGAAGACAGAGAGTAGGAGCTGAAAGGTTGACCCTGATTGGTCAGATCTGGTCAGGCTTGGGAATGGATTTGATTCTGATTTGTGGTTCACTTGGGCCAAGTTTTTTTCAGTTGATTTGGAGCCCAGTGGTTGATGTCCTGGCAGCATCGGAGGCCAAGTTACAAGGCCGACTGACTTGTCAGAAGTTTCCTTTGGGGATCTGATGAAGTATAGCACAGCATGCATTAGGCCTAAAAAAGAGCAGCATTTTTTTCTATGTAGAGTGTACTCTAAATTCATTTTTCATGTTATGGGCCCAAGTCTGCATCCAAAATCACACCAAGGTTAAGAAATTGAGCCCCAGCTGCTGTGTCTACCCCACCTTTCTTTCTATCTTTCTGTCCACCATTCCTCTGTCCATTTCTTTGTTTCTTTCCTTCTTTGTGTTAGAAAATGTTGCCTGATTAAATATTTTGCCATCAGCCAAGCCCACATGCAAATCCACTCAACTCTCCTATTTAGTAACATAGATCGTTTGAATGCTTATTTGAATTTATTTTGTCATTGAACAGAGCAGCGGTTCCAGTGGTCACTTTTTACCTCAGTGTATGTTGCTATTCAGGTTTCCCATAATAACAGCAGTCAGGGCCTAGTTAACCCTTGACCTGTGTAATTCGGTTAATACACCAGCCACACTTCAAGTGTTAGGAATGTGCGGACCCTCACACTTCTCCTGATGAGACACCCATGACTTAGATAGCCGTAGAACTTTTAAGTCCAAGTCACACGTTCACAGCCGGTTGTCTCTAAGCCTCCATGGAAATGGGTTAAAAGTTCAGGGGTCAAGTTGACTTGCTGTGGGCTAATGGACTAGAGACATTAGGCATACTGGTTTTGGGACAGTAACAGCAGGTTTGTAATGGGACCCAGCATGTGATCTCAGCAAGTTAGAGGTCACTCAGGCACACTGGGTATGTGTAAACGGGTGGTCTGCGAAGCAGATCCTGGAGTCCATGGGTGAGAACAGACATATGACCTCAGAGACTGTGTCCATCAGCAGAAGAGGCAGAAGAAAGATGGAATGGTATGCTGAATAGGTAGCTCATACTTTTACCCACGGTTTAGTCATTACAACTCTTGAAAAGGATTGTAACATCTTTATTAATGTAAGAATGTGTGTAGATTTGGTCTTGGCGGACTGGATCTGCTACACTGCTGTGAAACAAGTAGACTTGCTTCTGCTAAATGCTCAGATCATAAATAAAGAACTTGTTGCTGCTGCTAGAGAGAGGAAGGTCCACTATAGAAGATCTAGACAAGTGGTGCTGGGGAGGCGGGGGGTTAATATGAGGACACGCGTAGCATGCAGACATGGCATTCATTGAATACGTTGTGGTTATACAGTTAGTATGTGAATCAGATTGGCTGGAAACATTGAATTGAATTAACCAATTAGAGCAAAAGTATGAATGCAGTATATTTTGGGCATGTGCCAATTATAAACCATATGTTCAAAATATGTTTTCTCATATATTGAGATCTTAAAAATTATTTGATTTTACAGTTTGAGTTAGGAGTTTTAAAATGTCATGGAGCTCTTCATGGTCATTATGGTGATTGTTTTCATCTGTTGGCTTTACGAGCGATGTAAGGGTTCACGAAAGGGCTGTTTGCGTGTGTACACTTCTGATAAAGTGCAGGTCAATCATTCATGGGGACAGTCGCTGCAGTGACTCAATGCCACACCCTTATTATGTGTACTGGGAAAAATGCTAAAGTCCACTTGGAATTCCAGAGACCAATAAAACATTTGTGCATGATTAATACAGGAAGAAGAATGAACATAATCACCTGGATGCATTTGAGTGTGTGGTTCAAAAAGTGCTGTTTTTCTGAACGACACGCATAAGGTATAGATTAATCTTAACCCCAGTAGTTCCACCTCATGCATCATTCGACCTTGGATCTTTTTGACATGATTTTTTTTTTTTGTTTACATTTGATTTCTATGTCACACATTTTTTTTTAGATATTTTAGCTCTTATGTTGTGTTTCCCTTTGTTTTCTGCATTGTTAACATGTTTTCTTTTGTTTTTCTCCATTTTTTTCTTTCTGCCATCCAGTATCTACAGATGAAATGGCCCCTGCTAGATGTTCAAGCAGGAAGTCTTCAGAGTAGACAAGCACTTAAAGATGCCAGGTCACCTTCTCCAGCACACATCGTTGTAAGTAACACCCATGCGTCATTGCATTTACAAAGCTCTTTGTTCTACAGTACATTCCATGAAAAACAAACTACTTCGGGTATCCTGTATTATTGGGTACTTTGGGACCTTACACTCCTCTCCTAATCCACAGTGGTCTAGTGACCTACAAAAACTGTCGACCAGATTGTGTTGGACTATTATACATCACATGGGTGTTTGTTTTGTAATGCGCTGGTCTGTAATATGGCTTCTTCGTGGAAACAAGCGGGTGAGATTTCAGTGTAGCTTAACAGAGGGCAAGACGGTCTTTTTGCAGTGGAGACGGATAATTAACGCCCATACTAAGCTTGGTTCAGGCAATGAGTGTCTGGAGCAGAGATGCTATGTTTATTTTGCAGTTTGGGTCCGTGAGTGCTGTTATCCATGTGTTTAACTCTATATTTACCACTCTTTTCAAATCTACAGACGATAAGGGCTTCAAGGTTAGCCACACGGCTGGGAGAAAATAATGTTACAGTGTTAAAACATCACGTTATTGATTCCTTTCCTTGGACAATAGACCAAATTTGATTTTGGTCTGTCCATTGTGGTGCAGGAGTTTGGGGCCTTCATTGCGTTTCCATAGTTACCGGAAGCAACAGAGTGCCTCCAAGGTCGTGTTTAGGAATACAAGAGAATAATCCATTGAATCCAGGTTAATATTTTGTCAGAGAGATAAACACATTTTAAACATACTGGACTGAATTTTATTAGTTGTTCTTACTTTAAATAGGTGTGGATTGTTTGGTTGGTTGTGTACCAGGTCGTGGTATAATGATT
>NPDK01270596.1:6106-16107 GCA_013461565.1 Labeo gonius | reverse complement strand
TTTTGGTTTATGCATTGATCTGTCCAGTTTTCTCCTGCTTGGTTTGTTTGAAGTGTTCACAGTATGTTTTAGCTAGAGATGAGTGTAAGTTATGAGAGGAAGTTGGCTTTAACTGCATGCATTTCTAGTGATATAATGAGTCTTGAGCCCAGCGGTCAGCGGTTCAGTGCTCATCATTAAATATTCATCCGCTTCAGTGAGATCGGCATGCTAATTAAACACACTATGGACAACTGACACTTTCCATAAGGGTTAGTTCTCCGTACATGCAAAGAAATTGTCCTTTATTATATTGATTCCAGAATATGTTCTGCCAATCATGGGTCAGAAATGTCACAAATGCATTTAAACTAGAGTTAAGCAGTTCTGTTTTTATGACCAGTGTCAGGTCTAACCTTGAGCTTCACTTAGAAGTCCTTCTGTGATCTTATTTCCTGTCCTTCCGTTTCCCTCGTTGAGCAGCTAATGTCACTTGCCTAATAACTGTTTCTTATGAGACACAAAGTGCTCTTTCTCTGTTGCTGCTTACTGGTTCAGAAAGCCGAATCCTCGTTTGAGTCGCATACAAATTTCAGGACATGGGTTTGTCTTATGGCACTGAACACGCAGAATGTGTTTTCGCAATAGTTTTTTGATGTAAACATCCACTGGCTTGAGTCTTGTGTTATTCTATGTGAACAGCCCCTAAAGACTCTAGAGTGTAATTGTTTAAATCTATTAATACTAAGGAGTAGTGACTCTGCAGTCTCTTTAACAGCAAAAACCCTTATCCTGTATTTGTAAAACAGGAAGTGAGGCTAAGAACTTTGTATCATTGCTATAAAAACACATCTAACTATTCTACTATAAAAAAGATAGATCCCAACTTCAAATTCCGATTAGATGAGCCACATTTAAAATGTTTGTAAAATGCTGATAGAAGCAGATCTTATATTAATGGAAATTTTTATTACTACTATTATGCATTCTGATTATTGCTATTAGTAAATGTTCTAAAACATGCCTAGAAACACCAAGAACATCTTAGAAATCATGTCATCAGTCTGTCATTCATTAACCCAACCATCTATCGGTCATCTATCAATTTGTCATCCATCAGTCTGTCCGTTACCTGTCTTTCTATCAATGTATCTGTCCATCAACTGTGCCTGTCATTCATCCATTCATCTGTCAATCTGTTTTTCTGTCAACTATCTATGAAACTGTATATATCTGTCATCAGTCTATCAATCTATTAGTCTCTCTGTCTATCATCTGTCTGTCAATCTGTTAGTCTGTCTGTCTGTCTATCAATCTTTCATCTGTCTGTCTATCAATCTATTAGTCTCTCTGTCTATCATCTGTCATTCTGTTAGTCTGTCAGTCTATCTATCAATCTGTTAGTCTCTGTCTATCATCTGTCTGTCTATCAATCTAGTAGTCTCTCTGTCTATCATCTGTCATTCTGTTAGTCTGTCTATCAATCTGTTAGTCTCTGTCTATCATCTGTCATTCTATTAGTCTGTCTGTCTGTCTGTCTATCATCTGTCTATCAATTAGTCTGTCAGTCATCTGTCTATCAATCTTTCATCTGTCTGTCTGTCATCTCTCTGTCAATCTATGTGTCTGGTACCTGAGTCTGCTTAAAAAGGGTGGTCTGGGGTACGTTTCATGTGAATTCTGGTACAGTTCGTTGTTGATATTACCGCAGTTGTGTCTCCTTTCTGTTCAGTGTTCTTCAAGTGTTCTATAGAGCAACTGCAGTACATTCGTAAGACTGAAGCTTTGGAAATAAAACCAACGGCTCAAAAATATAATACATAAAAGTGAAGAGAGAAATGTTATGCATTTTGCTGCTTTCTCTTGCGCCATTGTTACTAAGCTATAACAGCTGCTGGATTGATGACACAATCAAACTGCAGTTTGGATCTACGTAAATTAATATGAATGCCGTCCAGTGGGGGCAGGTGGAGCGGGGAGCAATCGAACTGGTTCGGACCAAGCAATCAAACCAAGTGTGAAAGCACCCTTAGCCTCTCTGTCTGCCTGTCTTACTTTTTTAAAATCTACTTATATTACTACACATTCTCCTCATAATTCTCCTCATAACTAATAATGAATAAACATATTATTTAATAATACATTTATTAAATATCCTTTTATTATATTGTACTTAACACCATTTTATATAAGAAGTTGGCCCTTTAGGACAGTGTGTTACAATGATTTAACTAGGGCTGCCCCCTAATATTCGACTAACCGTTAGTCGACGAGAAGAGGCTTGGTTGACCAAAATTTTATTAGATGCTTAATCCACAGGAAGTGGCGATGTCTCACAATCTGTGATGTACAGATCATTAATGGCTGGTCTATGTGGTAATGCAGTACATTAGGCATTAAATCCAAATGCTCCTCTATCATTCATCGACGTCAAATATGTTAGTAGTAGCAACTTCACATGGCCACTCAGTCTAATGTTAACCTAGAAAAATGTGCACTGTTGAAGCGTCTGTGCGGAGTGTGAAAGCTGAATAGTAGTGCGCTTACTGCGTGACAGATGGAGGCGTCAGTGCGGTCACTTGCTTTTAAAATACTCCGTCATTTTGGGTCATACAGATAAGAGTAATACATCTTTCGAATCTGTACAATAGCAATAGCAAAACATTGTGCTTTTGTAAAATAATGAAAGCAAATAGGATGTGCTTTCCGCTGTCTCTGACCTTGAACGTGTCAAAAAAAATTACTGAAAATTGTCGCTGACGTCATCTCTAAAGCCAAAAACAAAGAAAGCACATAATCATTACTTCTGCCGTTGTGTTGTGGCAAGCTTTATGCGTGCACCTGAGCGATTATAGGCTATTTAGGCAATTAAAGGCTCATTATTATGATTTAAATGGTTTATTAATAAACATGTGATTAGTCTTGATGCTTAAAATGTACGACTGCTAGTCGACCAGAAAAATCTTTAGTCGAGGGCAGCCCTAGATGTAACACCCATACTCTTTAATACATGCATGTGAATTAGTGTGCTGTTGGAGTGCTGCAAGCATCAATTATGAGATGTTTTCTTTCTGTCTGCTGATTCTCTGTCTGTGATTTCTCCTCAGAACCTGCGTGAGGCTCAGGTGTTCAGTCTAGTGGCGGAGCGCAGAAGGAAGTTTCAGGAGATCATAAACCGCAGTAACCACGAGGCCAGTCAGGCCGTGCGGCCCAAGTCCTCGTCCTCTCGCTGGCTGCCACCCGGCTCACCTCCACAGCTGGTGACTGAGATCCTGGAGATCCGTGAGAGCATGCTGTCACTCCTGGTCAAACTGCACCAGAAACTGTCTGCCAAGCAGAACTCTCTGTCTCTGAGCTGGTTGGCCGAGGTGGATCCGGCCCATCATGCACACGGAGATGGGTTAACAGCCATAGAAAGAATCTTGGCCAAAGCTGCCGCCCGTAGCCGGCACAGCAAGAGGTGCCTACAGGAAATCTGTGGGAAAGTGTGTCCACCCATACCACCCAAGAAGAACAGTCCTGGAGATAAGAAGAGTATGGACAAGGAGGAAAGGTGTGTGTTCACTGTTTCATTTGCAATCTTTTCAGAACCATAAAATTAAGCATGCTCTTTTATGTTTGCATAGTGATCGATGTCTTTCAGTTCTTGAGCTGTTGTGAAGTCTCTATCTTTAATTCTTCAATACTATTTACAATGATGGAATGAGTAGTGAACCAACCATAGCACCTCTGATTATGGGACAGATGCCTCCTGCAAAACAAGTCAAACCATATCCTGCAAACCAAACCAACTATAGTATGCACACTGTGTCTGGAGGTTACCATAGCAACTTTGCTCAAAGCGGTATTAAAGGACTGCTCATTTGTTTGTCCGTGACATTGTCAGCTGGAAACTGTTGAAGCGTGTCGTTCTTGTCTGTATTAGTTTATGCCCCTCTATTAAGTGTCTGTTCCTCCCTTCCAAATAACAAAGGAGAGAGATGGACCGTTACACAATGTTCTCATCTATTTGAGGTTGCCAGATATTTCTAAGGCTTTGTCGCATAATTTGCTGTATTTCACTTATTATTAGGTTAGTTTTTTAGGGTAATTTAGTTAATTAGGGTTAATTAGTTATTACATTTGGCTATATTTTCTTGCTGAAGGGCACAGGTCCATTATTATAATGGGTTTATGTAAAGATTGTTTTAAGTTCACTTAAATTACAAGTCTAATAAATGTTAAATTGAAAGCTCTCAATTATACTGTAATGTTGAATGGCTATAGTCAATGGTTAAATATTAGGAAAAAAATTCATAGAAACATCAGTTGGTATCAGTGATACTTGGCTTCAGTCATAAAAAAAAAACATGGCATGAAACAAATATCAAAAATATACTTTTTTTTTACGTTTCTACATTCATTTACACAATGACACGAAATCACTTTTACGGACTTTCACATTAAATGTACCCTCCTGGTGGAATGACCTGCCCAACTCAATCCGAACAGCTGAGTCCTTAGCCATCTTCAGGAATCGGCTCAAAACGCATCTCTTCCGTCTTTATTTGACCCTCTAACTCTAGCACTCTCTATTTTAATTTTATGCTTTATAAACAAACAAAAAAACTTGCCCTTTTAGACTTATACTCATTTAATTAATTCTTAAAAGTAAAATTTTTTTAATTCTGTTTTCTTTTTATTTATTATATAATAATAATTTAAAAAAAACTTGCTACGTGTACTGTGTTAGGATAACTGATTATTATTATTATATATATTTTTTAAATTGAACATTGAAATAGAAAATGATTTTGTTTGTTTATTTATTTTTTATGATTTGATACTCCAAATATAAAACCAAAATGGCCAGTGGGTGGTGGCAAGTCTTAATGAGTGAATCATTCAGTCATTCATTCAGCTGATTTGTTCAAACAGAAACTCATTCAGAAACTAAGCAAGTGACTGTTTTTGTTAATGGGTCTCTCATCCCTAATCATTGGCTCACTCGGTTAGTTTTGCTCGGTTGTTTTTGTTGTTGAAATTAAGCCAAAGCAGACAGTACTTGCAATATTGTGTCTAAAATGTAACAATATTAACTTCCTGTTTATTGAACTCATGCCTAAAATCAGTATCACATTTGCAGTCATGCACATATTTAGGAAAAACCGCACTTTTGCACTCACAGATTTGTCTAATACATATGGCATAGCCTTATCCAGAAGTATTTTTGCCCTGAATATTTTGTTCATGTTTATCAGCAATTGCATGCAGTGTTTATCGCCATCATATTGTTTAACTGAGAAATATCATGAAAGAACAAGAAATTTTAGTTGGAATTTCAGTTAGTCCATCCCTAATTAATGAGCATTTCCATTGTACTTAATGATTGTCTGAGAACGAATGCATGTCCATCTTCAAAATTTGATGGAGTAAATGATTATCAAATACGTCTTTCAAACGGTCATCAAATGTAGTCAGATTATGATCACTTTAACATTTCAGCACCATTTGATTCTAACCCATCATTCATAGCCTTTGAAAATGGACATTTCATAATTAACAGCTATGATGCTAATAATTTGTGTTTTGACATCTGCAGGCGTCAAAGGGCCAGAGAGAGACAGCAGAAGCTGCTGGCGGAGTTTGCCTCCAGGCAGAAGAGCTTCATGGAGACTGCCATGGATGTTGGTGAGCTTGAACATGAGCTGAAGTTGTTTGCTGACCTTTATGAAACACATCTGATGAGTCTCTCCCGCGGTTAATTAGCAGATGATCAGTTTCATGTTTATTTGACTGATTTTCGTTCTGACGTGTGTCTGATGTAAAAACACTACATACATTTTTAATCGTGTATGTTTTAAGTCGATGTTTCCACCTTATCTTTGAGTCTGTCTGTGGCTGTTGTTCTGTATGTATCTGAGATGTGCAAAACCCAGCCCAGAGGTGGGGGGCATTTATATGAGATTCGTTCTTGCATTAAAAATAGCTAAGGAATGGATTTGAATGCAGAAGTCTGAAGAAACATTTTAAATATGCAGAATTTAGAATTTGGCATAATGTCTGTTTAAATAAATCAAAATAGCTCATACATAAAGTGCTACCTTGGTGTCAAAAGGTAATACCATATTACTTGGATATATTGCCTTGATTTGATTTTTCAAGTACATTAAGGAATATCATTATAGCTTCACCTATGAGCAATAATCTCTATTCAGACGAATTTGTGTAAAATTCAGTTTTTAATTATACACCATGTAGTATTCTTAACCGTGTATTCAATTACATTTTACAGTCCATTACTACACCATTTTGTAGTATATAAGACGTGGCAAACTTGCAGAAGTCCTTGAAGGCTGAAGCTGTGGGCTGTAATCTTGCTTTCTGAACGAAGGTGACTCAAATTACCTTCGCTCTGCCCTTCACGCTCCCTCAGGCCTTTTTAGCTTTAGTGAGTGATTCTCAGGGGCTGTATTGTTGTGCTTCAGGGCCGTTCTGCTGTGAGCTGGTCACCAAGATCAAGAGAGAATACAATGACACTGTTTAAGACATGAGTGATGACGGTTTAATATAAACCTTAATATAATATCTCAGTCAACATCATATCCTACACATGACCATCCATGTGCTGCCCATGGGATGGTGTTACAACAATCTCTTTCTGCATTGTAGCTACTAGGGATAGATTATGAAAATTTGCCGGAACTTTGATACCAATATATTAAATGTAACAATACCAATGTCAGTAGTACTATCAAGTATGAAAGAGACCATCTTTGTATGTTTAAGAAAATTTTCACGACAGATTTATTTAAACATACATTGTTTACAAGCTCTTTTATATTGATGTCTTTCTGCAGCTGAAGCACAGATTGAGCAATTACATGTGACGGTACATTTCAGTCATTTGTTACTATATCGTCTGATGTTCATTTAATGTTTATTTCATTCGATAACTAGTAGCAAAGAGGAACATGTGATCGGTTCACATTGCTTTGCATTGTCACTTGAACAGTGACCTGTCACACTACATTAAAGTGTGTCAAAGCAACATAAAGCTTATTGTGACTATTGGTTAGCAGGTTAGTTTTATTCACACAACTACTGAAAATAACATAGAATAAAAGCTCAGTCTTGGGATTTTAAGAATAGAGATTGATTTAGCTGAAGGTTTGTTAAAAATGAGATATTGGTATTGTCAGACCAGCCCTAGCATCCACACAGCTGTTCAGCTTTTGTAGTTTATCCATGTTATGTGTGCAAAATAGACACTGACACATTATTGAACCATTGGAGAAGGGCTATTTTAGTGATTTCAGCCCTTCAAAACTGTTTTGGCCGGAACCAAAAATTCATTTTCTGCCGAATATTTTTGGTTGCCAAAATACTATAGAGCAAGGCTTTTTGAGTAAGGATCTTATCTGATCTGTTTAGAGAAAGAGGATTTGTCTTTGTTGTTCACCAGATGTCAACAGCAAATGCTAAAGTGACATTGAGATTTGCCTGGAATATTAGCTTCAGACACCCATGCCTGATGTCCCCGCTGACATTGAGCGGTGTCTGTATTATAGATGTGTGCGTGCCTGCGATTGTCAGAATAAAACATTCTCTTGAGCTCTGATGTACAGGCTCCATTTGTTTTCCAGATTTGAATCAAAGGTCACTTTGGACATGAATATTTGCTCTGGAATTCTAATGAGATAAATTGGGCCAGCATTTCGAGCATCTGTGCATATGGTAATGAATCTCAGAGCAGTACTGGACAAGGTTAAGGATAGAGAGAGTGAAAGGGCTGTGAAAACAGAGGTTCAGTTAATGCCTGATCAAAAATCAGATCAGCTCAATGCAGTCTTAGTTAAAGTAAATTTGAGAGCCCACAATATAGTCTTACATAGCCAATGCCATTTCTGTCTGCATCAAGTTGACTTTGAAGTTTATTTTTAACAAGAAACACACAATATCTAAATTTTGCATTGCTTACAAAACTTTTTTGGGTACTGAAAATAAGAAGACATGCCCTGAGCAATACACTAATTGAAATTAATCTCTTTTTATAATTTTTAGTTTTGTTTAATAGTGCGTAGGATAATAATTCAGTGTCCTAAATCTCTCAGAGTTCACACATATGCTTTTTATTGCTATGAAAATGTCTCCTATGTTAATTAAGCTGTATTTGCTGCTTAATTGCTGTGTGGTAATTGCTTTATTTGTTGGTAATCTAGTGGTCTGCTTCATTAATTTTGTTTGCTGTGTAATAAGAGCTTGACTGATGTGTTGACTGGCAGACGTCTGTATTAACGCTTGAGGTTGAACCATGAACCTGCTGTGTTTTTGATGAACACGTACTTCTGGATAAAAAACGTTAGATGGATTTGAACTAAATTTTGAATGAAATCAACAAAAAAAAGTTTGACCATCATGATATCTGAAATTTTGGCGTGTTTTGCTGTGTAGAAATGTCATGAATTGTCCGCATATAAGGACTAGTTGTCATAACATCTCGTAATGTTGTGTTGAGTTAGGACAGGTGTGTTGGAGGGCAGCAGTACGAGGCATGCTGCCTCAGGCAAACACTGTCACATTAACTTTCTAACACAAACCTTTCATTTCCCCATAGAGATCCCTTTTTCTATCTGTGCCCCTTAAGCTATAAATCAATCCAAACGCACGCTGACATTTACAAAGCCTCTGTTTGCTGTAAAATTGAACATGTTCTTTAACATTTAGGAGTGGTTTAGAGAAGGTAATTAATTCCCAGGGATATGTCAGAAGGGAGTAGCAGATATCAGCAGTGTTTGTGACTGTGATGGAAAATATATTACATTTTGCATTGCTCATTACAATAAGTAACTAAATGCAATACAGCCCTATTTTTTTACTTGTGTCTTGACTGACAATATACTCCAGAGTGGTGGGTGGAGTCCTGTGTGTGTGTGTGTTACACTGGAAGTGTTTGTTTTTTTCTGTGGTCAGATGTGGTTGACATGGAGTCTGGGAGGTCACCTGTAGGAGAAATAAAAGCTAGAAATGTAAATACAGCAGATGCTGTGTTTTGATATAATCACAAACTTTTAGGTGCATGAACAGTTTTAGGATATTGTGTTTAGATACTGACGGCAAAATATTTTGCTCATTTCACACATGCCATATGAAAACAGGGTTCACACTACATTAGCTCTGTTGTTACTGCTTTTAATGCATGACCGCCTGAACCTCCATTAACTGTTTGTAAAATTTAACCAAGAGAGGGCAAAAAACTAATTCAGATCCACATCATATAACTAATTAGTTTTTGCCAATCTACTGCACTCATAATTCATTTTCTTTTACTGGATTTTTATACCCGTCTTCTCTCATGCTTGGCTTCTCTCTTTGCTTTGTTTTTGTGTAAAACACTGAACCCTTACAAAAAGTGCTATGATGCAGTGGAATGCCGTGGTAATGAATGATAGCCATCAAGGTTGTTATTATAGTTTTGCTTTTTTAAATTCGTGTTATTTTAATGTTGTTTTGAAATTTGCAATAAAATTTAGTTTCGTTTTTATTAGTTTCATTAATAATTTTGTTAGTTTTAGTTTTTATTTTGTGAGCACGTGTCTATTTCATTTTTATATGGTTTAGTTTGTTTTATTTTAAATCACTTCCAGAGTGCAGACCAACAACTTAATTTAACCTTATGGCACAAAATTAAAGCCTGCTGAGCTTGATTAGGTGGTAAAAGTATACAAGCAGTCAAGCATTTTTACTCCATAAATCTACACAAGTTGCACCTACATAATCATAATTAAAAGCAGTAAATGTGTTTTATAATATTTAATTCGAAAATAAATTAGTGTATATTGGATATTTTATCTTATTTATCCATAATCATGATACTGTAGCTATCATGTCTTGCTTACTTTCCCACAAATATTCGATTTGCAGCGTTGTGCACTGTTTGATTCGTGCTGCAGCTGAAGTGAATGACAGCTTATTAGGGAGCGCTCGTTGCTTGCTTTCTGTAGCCTATATAACTTTTTTTTATTTTTTTGTGTACACTGCAG
>NPDK01270470.1:0-14893 GCA_013461565.1 Labeo gonius | reverse complement strand
CTAAAGAATCATATCAACTTGTGGAAAATGGGCATCCGATGACCCCTTTAAAGGGTATATTTAAGAATTAAAATGAAAAATAAAGAGTTATGACATAATCATGTAATATAACTCAATGTTACATGCACAGTCCAAACTTACAGAGCTGTAATATGCCATCTTGAGATTGAGACAAACAACAAAATATATTTGTCCAAACAATATAGTAGCCAGTGTTTAATTTCAGTCTCTCACAGTTAAACAAAGGAAATGGATGAAAAACATCATTGACACTGAGCACCATATGAGCATCTATGTTCCTCGTACACAAATTTCAGAGAACTTCATGCAAAAAATTCTCAGCAGTAGAGGACAAGAGGTTCCCATTGTGAATAATAGAAAATGCATATTTAATCAATGTGTGTCTAAGGAACTACGCATGATGTATAATGTGTACACAGCAGTTTACTTGACGTGTCAAGTTTCTAGAGAAAACGTCACTTGTTATATTTTCTTAAATAGTAATATGTGCTAAAACAAAACCCACCGCTATCCTTGTATGGGAAATAAAAAGTGCTCTGTTGTGCCCCTAGCCAATAATGTATACATGTACAGTTCAGTCACGATAAAGGTGATACTGATATTTTTTGCATACCGTAATCTTGCACCAAGACAGATACAGTACTTATGAACCTACTGTCATATTACATCTTCAGGATGTAATTCGCAGTCTTGTCAATATTTTTATTTTCACTGTTTAATGTTCAGGTTATGCACTGATATCAGTATTACATGTACAGTGAAAGGAGCATGTCAATTACCACATGGATTTGCCAGCTGTTAAAACTTGGTATGCACAATATAACCTGCCGTTTTTATTTTAGAATGAGCTACTGGCACATGACTGATTTAGATCCCATTTAGAAACCATGAGCTGATTCGCCTGTCGTTGCTGGATTGCACATGATTCATTCACTCGAATTCCTGCAATCACTCAAGTGCTATTTACATAAAAGTGCAGTGCAACTCATGCTATTAAATCACAATACCGTCAACTTAATGACTATGGCAGGAAAAATACATTTCTAAAAAAGATAAAAAAGCAGCATTGATATACATTATGTACAAAGGAACAACAATAATTAATAAATGTAGTGAAAATAATAAAAGATATTGCTATGTTTTTGAACATTATGTACACTTCTGCATGTCAAATAGCATACACTTTGTCTTTAAACTCAGGCAACCTTTCAGAAAAATGAAGCAGATATGTACGCAATAACAAGCTTGTATCACAGCATCAGAGATGGCACCGTTAAAATAAAATGCCAGCTAGATAGATAATTTTACTTTTAACAAGTCTTTTACTGGTCTATATTGCACAAACACTGCTTTGTTCCTTTAGTTTTAGAGTTTTGCATTGTCTAATGCTGACATTCAAATTTTTTGCTGGACAAATGTCTCAAGTTTGATGATTATCCGAGCTGTACATTCCATTACTCTCATCGCTACTTCTGAAGTATATCTGTCGTTGGGAATCTGGGGGAAGGGCAAAAGATCAGGGTAGCGAGTTCTCAGGCTGTCCACACCGTAACCCTCCAGGATGTGTACATCCTTGGCCAGCCCTGTTAGCTGGGTATTGTACTCCTCTACCTTCTGCGCAAGCGCTGTGGGCTTCACATCTTTGTCTGATTTTCCTCTCACTGCATAATCTGCAGCAATTAATGCAAGCTTTGTTGCCAGGTAGCATTTGAAACACACCCATTCATTGGCATTTTTATGAAGGTCATTTCTTGCAGCAGAAAAGTTGGCTCTTGCTTGCCTCAGCCACCGCCGTGCCTCCACGGGGTTCCCGACGGACTTAAACGATGGTGGTACAAAGAAGCGATTTGAGTGTGATGTGCCTGCATAGCTAGTAAATTGTTCTCGGAACTGCTGCTTTTCCGATTTATGGCTTGTTGCTTCTTGGTTCCACGATGTGTAAAATCGCTGAAATGAGAATTTCTCTGACTGGAATCGACTGGAAGATGCAGAGAAAGGTCTCCTTGATCCCCTATCAGCGGTCTGCTCCGCCTGTGTTTGCCTCTCCATCCTGCTGATCTCATTTTGTAGGTGCTTAAAGACTTCGGTGGCGATATCAAGATTCTCTGCATTTTTGTCAGGGTGCCACTTCAAGTATAAGCGGCGAATAATCTTCTTGCGTTCAGTTTCAGAAAGTTTCCAAGCTTGTTCTATGACTGAGGTAACTTCTTTTAGAATTTCTGGTAATGCATTGAGTTTTATCTTTTTAGGGGATGCCTCTGTTGGAGAAGCCCTGTGATTTTCCTTTCCAGGAAATAACGGAGGGACCATTCTGGCAGAAGGAGAACGACCCTCTGAGGGGCTTGTTGGAGTTGGTGTGCCATCTCGAATATGGGTGCTATCGTCCTGTCTTGAAAATTTATACAGATCAAGAGAACTCACGATTTTGTACTCGCTGTATCCAATGTCAATCTGAAAGCACTTGCCAAGAACACTCGGACTTTCGTCTTCCTCTCGTTCGACTTCTTGAACAATGATAGCGTATGTGTAAGTTGGCTGGTAAGTGCCTAAAATATCACCTCCCTCTGAATCTACCAGGTAACCGACATATTCTCCGGGGTAAAAGACATTCATGGGGTCCATGAGCAGTAAATGGTGAATCTCTGCAGGTATGGGTGTACCAGGAAGTGGAAGCTCTAGCTTTGAGGGCTCAGTTGTGTCATACTTGACACCAAGGTTGTCCAGCTTCTCTGTTATTCTGTAGATGTCATTGCAACCCAGCATAGCAATAAGATAGGAGGTGTCGGAAATCAGGTTGTCTGTCGCTGACTTGAGGGTCATTGCCAAAGCAAGAAGAAAGTTAATGTCTTTGCTGTCAGAGTGCTGAATGTAGAGATGGATAACAGCTGTTCCGTACCTTTTAAGAAAGGCAAGAGTTTCACTGCGGCTGTGGGGAATCGGGCTGCAGCCTTTCACTCGCAATGTTGTCTGTAGTTTTTCAAAGCAAGACACCTTTAAGCCCTCGCACAGTGCTTTGCATAAGCGTATTGCTTTCTCCTCATTCACCATGTATGCATTGTCATTCTCGTGTTTCATGATCCGAATCAATCCAGTGATAAACTGCTCTGAGGACAGAAGCAATTGAAGCCGTCCCTGCAGGGAGCAAAGGGCACCAAATTGGCACATTCTTGGACAGTCTTCATCAAGTTGCTCCTCCAAAATACTACTCAGAAGCCTGGGCCTCAGTTTCTGAGGAAGCAACATGATCAGCTTTGTGTGAAAGGCATGGTCTTTGCCTAGGTAACACTGGCTCATGTCAACTAGCATCTGAACACCGACATTACCCTGAATTCGGCTCTTGTAGTGCGGTGCATCGTCAAAGACCAACGTGTTTGATTTGGCCAATCGTCCATCATGACTTGGAAGGTAAAATGTCAAATCTCTGAGATTGTCAAGGTCTTTACGGACCTGTACTGGGTCATTCTGGAGACTTTTGAATAGCCCAGAGACGGTTCTTTTCACTGTTCTCATTTCATTTGGGTCAAGCTGCTTGCCTTCTGAAATTCTATAAATTCGACACAAAACTTCAACGTACTGTTTTGTCGAAACAATGTCTTCAGTTCCCAACAGTTTGAACAGTTGGTGAAACGTACCCAGCTCAAGGGGAAGTTTGTACAAGTAGGGTTTGAAGTCAGATTCATTGTCCAAATTAATAACAACCTCCTCTGGTTTAAGAAGTTTCCATCCCTCTTCAACCATGACGAAGGCTACTCCTCGTAACTGACAGCGGAATTCATGTTTTTCTGCATTCAGAAATTCATAAATGCTCCTCAAGACCTTGTTTCGCGTTTTCACTGTGTCATCATCCAAGTTAGTAATACTGCATATGTTTTTGCAATTGCTGATTACCTTTTCCAATGGTGGGTCCACATTGACGTTTAACAAGCTCAAAATAAGATCAAGCTGCTCTTGGCTCGTAAGTGTGTTTCCTTCCTGGTCTTTTATGCTTGTTGGGGTGGCTCTCTCTGGTAGAATAGGACAAGATGTCCACAACAATTGCATGATGTCAGTTTGTTTAAACTTTGGATTTACTTGAGACCCATTGAAGCGAATTAGAGGGATACTGCCATTCATTTCTTGGTACTGAGAGTGGAGGCGAACAAGCTCGGCTGGTGCACGCTCTGGGCATAGGAATGATATCATTGAGAGATCCTTGAGGAATGCTCCATCAAACAGATCTGTTCTCTCATTGAAAATGTGATTTAGGAGAACATCAACAATGGTCTGAACTTTCTCCTTGGACCAGTTCTCTGTATGAGCTTTGATGCTGATCTCTTTCGCAAACTGTAGAACTTGCTGTTGTGATACAACATATTTTAAGCCGATATTGCGTAGGAATGTTATCCATGAGGGTAAATAGGATGTCCCACTTTTTGGCTTTGAGACCTGCTCAATTTTCTTGAAGAAATCATTGGGAATGAAGGCCTTTTGTGGAAGCATTACCTCAAAGACTTTAACGGTTTGATCGAAGAAGGCTTTGGCAGGTTTCAGTCTATTGGTGGAGTCATGAATGAAGGACAGACCTTCTAGTTTTTCAAAGAGCTGATCCTTTATGTTGTTTGGCTCCTCCATTGCCAATAACCTCTCCTTCAGATAGATGACATGTTGGATTTTGGCATCATGTGACAAAATGTCAAATTTTGGAATTAAATGATTCAGGTAGACCTCAAGGTCATCAATTGGCGTGACCCCAAGAAAGCTGTAGAGTTCTTTCAGCTGTGGACTGTCAGAGAGAAAGGCTGAGGATGTATTGTGTGCCCACTTTTCAATGTCGGCAGAGGGAATGCTTTTTGTTAGAACATAGCAGGCCCCAAAATTTGCAATGCACATGTACCGGCCACTGACAGCTTTGTAACATGGCAAAAGTTTCAGACACTGTACATCATCCTGGGTCAGATTAGTCAAATTGCAGTTGAAGTACAACAACAGTGCTTCAAAGTCTTTATCAGTCAAACTTGCTGTTTTGAAAGCTGACATCTGGATCATGTACTCAAGTGCCCGAAGTATGCTGTAAGGATTGTCTATATTTGCTGTATGCTGAGCCAATAGAGGCACGATGGGACTCTCTTTGGCACATATTTTATTCACAGCCAATTGAAAGCATCCTCCCTTCATCAGGGTGTGAAAGACTTTGTCATTCTGTCCATTTGGAAAGATTGCTGCAAAGATTAAGCTCAGGGGTAACAAAACATCATGCTCTGGCACAACCAGTTTGTTTCCTGACACCATAAATTTGATTCCTGGAAGAAGTGCCCAATCTTTCAATATATCCAGAATGGTCTCAAATTTAGGCTTGATCTCTGTCTGGTCATCCTTGGTCGAAAGTTGTTCATTGATGAAGTGCCATGCACTCTTGAGCCAAGATTCAGTAGGAAAGTTCTCCTTCCATTTTACAGAGTTTCTCGTTCTGCACTCTCTGGGAAGTACAGATCCCAGGAGATCTCCAAAACTGCTTATGTCGAAGGTCTTTGCCACACCTGCTTTTAGAAGGATGTTACTGTACCTTATGTATAGTGTGTGCATGAAAAGTTCTTTCCTTGATGGAATAAGCTCATGATGAGCGGTCAGAAACTTTGGATGTCTGGAGTCAAAGACTTGCAGAATGTTGTCCATTGTCAACAGAAGTGGCAGCCCCTCTATGTTAATGTCATTTTCCTCCACGTCTTTGAAGCAGTAGTCGACGAGTAGTTTCAGACCATGGAAGAGCTTAAAATTGGACTGCTGCAGTCGACATGGTAGCTTTCCAACTTGGCAGGATGTGTCTGGAGATGAGAATGTCAGGAGGAACCTGCGGACATCCTCGGGAGTCACATAGTTGACTGGAATTCCAGCATCTTCCAGGCAGAAATATAGACTGGCTGTCTCATCACAGCTGTGGATTAGGTTGAAGCCAACATCTAGGAGCATGGCCTTCATTCTAAAAACATTTTCTGCCACAGATTTTCTTGTGGTAATGTTATACTCTGTGTTTTTAAGATGCTGCAACTCATCCTGAAGTAAGTTGTCAAAGAAAGCCCGGCCTTTGGTTGAGGTAGACGTGTTCACCCAGGAGATGTATATTGCAGAGTGCATATCACTGTTATCAATGTGGGGTGCTCTAACAACAGGGAGTAGTCTTTTCAAATCTTCATGGATGCAAAGGTAGATTGCCTTTACCAAACAATACCAGTCTGGTTGAATGTCCAGTCTGTTTACAGGAAAGATAGACAAAAATTTTCTCAAAATGTCCCTGACAACATGGACTGGAGTTCCTTGAAATATTGTCATGGTGGGGTCAGGGCCTGGAAAAAGCCGACGTTTCAGTTGAATTAGCAGTTCAACACATGCAGGAGCGATTAGCATTTTCATTAGATTGCTGTTCCAGTCACTCCTGACACCAACTCCATTGTCATCCCTCCACAGATTTCTTCTGGCAGAGTCTAAAGCGAAGTGGCCATTCACATGGAAAGGCAGGCCAGTCTCCAGAGAAAGGGGAAGGAAACAGAAGGCTCTGTGTGGTTTTTTGTAGTTGTGGCTGGTGCATGCAGCTACACCACCGCGTGGAAAGAGCGTTATGTCTTCATTTTTGTGAGCTGAAATGACACTCTTTGATACCTTCTCCATCTCAGAAAATCCAGATCTGTTACATATCAGCCAGGTAGTCGAATTACCATCGGTGTCTTCTATGTCCATTGTGTAGGTAATCTGTTGCACTGGAATTTGAGGCAACTGTTTTTTCTTGGAGGCACTGTCTAGAACTGAGGCATGAAACTGCTTTCGTTTTAGTCGATCACCGTCTGTGATTTTTGCTGTCACAGAATAGAGCGTTTTCAAATCCCCAGTTCCATTCTCAATTTCACATATGGAAATTTTCTCCATGTGATTCAAAAACATGAGAAGTTCTGCACCATCCATGCGTATTTTATCAAGGAAATTTTGAACCATTCTGTCTGAAGCAGGTGCTGAGCTGATCTCTGAGATTTTGGCCATTTCTACATTTCGTATGGGAAATCTGAACATTGTGCTGCGCTCCAGCTTGAAGTGATTTCCCAGGTACAAGTTGAGTACATCAGAAAACTGTGATCTGAAGTCTGAATCCAAATCTCTAAACATTCTTCCTGGACTGACAGATGTTGCTCCAGGTGCGTAACGGGCGTGTGGATCAAAGATGCAGAGAATGTCATTATTTGAGATAAAAGATGGGCAGTCAGTAATGTGATACACAGAGTTAAACCCAATGCCATACTGTCCAGTTTTTCCAGGGTTTGCTTCTTTGGTGCCCCTTCCGAGATTCTGGATCCCCCTAACATCATCCTCTGTAAAAGGCTGATTGTTGTACACACAGAGTGATGGGCCTTGCATGGGAACCCATTTGTCATCAAAGATTCTGTCAGTTGGGTGGGTCCTGGGATCAAAGACAAAGTATATTTCAGTGGCCTTTGCATCATCCGCATTCTGCAGAAGCTCTTTCAACATCTCCTTTTCTGATGGATAAGCATTGAGGATACTTTTGATTCTGCTGGTGAGCTTCTCCTTCTGCCCAAATTCACTTCCAAGGGTGGTGAAGCAAACGTTGGAGGCATATCTTTCCAAGGCTTTGTGACGTTTTGGAACCGTTCCTAATTTTACTGCCACCTCTCTTGGAATATCACCATGGCAGTATTTAACAGTTGTGTCCCTGACTTTAATCCAAGGACAGTCATTATAGCAAAGTGATTTTGATGGTTGTAGTGTGAAATTGCTGTCAGGAAGTAGTATCTCCCCATAGTTGCTTTGGCAGAACTCCTGATTTTTGTCTCGGATCAAACTCCATATTCCCTCACTAATTATTCTACGAGACAGCTGAAAGTTTTCTTCAGTAAGAGGTTTTCTCCCACATTCGTTTTTTATCAGCTGTAAAACTGCTGCGAATGTTTCAACAGTGAAGCTAGCTTGAACTCCCACATTTTCGAAAAGTTCCCGACAACTATTTCTGTACTTGTTGGGAAGCTGGTAGAGGTATGGAGCAGCATCAAAGTTTAAGTGAAATGCCACTTTTGATGGTTCCACATATGTGTTCTCGACTAGAATTGAAGAGAATGTTTTTAGCTCCTCCATGATTTCCTCTTTCGCACCATTTGACTGCAGCAATTCCTCATGCAGATATTTGTAGCAAGCATTGGTTATGTTCTCTTGATACAGAGTCACACCATCAAAGGATTTTGAGAGCTCTTTCAGTTGGCTGATGACTAATGAAACCGTAGGCTTTTTTATCAATCCAAGAAAGTCTTTCACAGCCAGTGAGATAGGTCCGCATCCTCTAAAGGAAGGTGAATTTTCATTGAGAATGGGCTTCATTAAACACACAGTGTCCTGATGGTCTGTTGTAAAAAGCTCTTTTGCTGAGAACATGGTAGATTGGGGGAAATTGTTTCCATGCCATGGAAGTGAAAATCCAGCTGGTTTTGTCAAGAATGGAAGGAATTTGATATTTTGTAATTTGGCAAGATGCTGATTAGCTGCTGGATCTCTCAGTTTTAGTTTCTCATCAATGAGACTGAGGATTATGCTGCTCCTGTGGCACGCAAGTGTGTGGTCGTTTTCATTTAGAGCCAGTACAGACTCAGCCCGTTCAATCAAGTCTTCCCAAGACAGGTCATCCTTGACCATACCCAGCTGCACTAATTTTACCAAGCATACTGGATTGACATAGTCTCTTAAACTTCCTTCAGGGAACCTTCCGTCTTCACTGTTGTACAGTTTGGCTACTCTGCCCTCAGGATGTATGAGTCGAGATGGCAAAACAAGCTTCTCTGATGGTCCTGAACATGGAATACATGGGGTTTGCCTCAGTATGGATGCAAACTCCTCAAGTTTTTCATTGAGTACGTAATACATCAGAGGGTCACGCAGATCCTTATCAATGTCTTGGATATGGGGAAAGAACACATCTGAGAAAAACTGTGTCTCTGTCAGGGTGTTCTCCATCAATTTTCCTTTACAGCCAGCATCATCGAAGCCTTCCTTGACCCAGTCTGGCAGCTCAACAGCACAAAGATCTTGGGAACCACACTTCCTGAGGTATTTCAAGAATATCTTGAAGGCAGCAGACCCAATATCTGGTCTGCAAAGCAGAGAGTCATCCAAAAAGCGGACATTCTTGATGGACACCCAGGTTTTCCCATCGGAAAAGACTCTTGCACGGTCATCATCAACACCTTTGGCTATTTCTTGATAGACCCCTTGACAAATCAGATTGAAATCATCATGGACAACTCCAGGGTCAGGCCAGGCTGCATAGTAGCTGTAGTCCAATAATTCCCCACTTTCGGCCATTGACCTCAGCATGTTAAGTGCAGCCAAGTATGCTTGGACAATCACATGTCTCATAAAAATGGAGTTCCATTGTCCTTTTGTGTCTGTCTTCCAGATCTCCTTGCGATTTGATGTGACAGCAAAGCAGCCGTTTATGTGCACAGGTAAGCCAGTTTTGATTCTCAGTGGTAAGTAGCAGAAAACTTCCCCAATTGGTGTTGCACTTGTCTTCACAGTCCATTTTCTATTTTCTTCTTCAGAGAGAAGCACAGCTACACCTCCACATGGTACCAGGCCGAGGCGTTTTCCACTATCACTCAAGGAGAACTTCAGAGCTTCTGTCACATCCATGCATGAGCAGATAAGCCAGTTTGTATTTTCCACTCCCTTCTGTGGCATGTCATCTGTAAGTCGTTTAGTTTGTGCGCCTTTAGCAGCCATCTCAAAGTAGGATGATGGATCTTCTTCAGAACCTCTGAACAGTGGGGACTGAAGATCAACAATGCGTCTGAAGACATTGTGGAACTCCTCCACTACAATTCTAATGATGCAGCCAGACTTGGGGACCTCAGCTGGCACTCTGTTGGTGGCTGCAACTTTTTTCATGACTTTGGCAGCAGATTTCAGAATACTTAGAGGACCATAAGCTGCTCTGGAGGACCACACACTCTTGTTTATTGTGACCACATCCTGCGCAGCAGCAGGATTTGGCTCCTCACATTTCAAATACTTCAAGACCATTGTTCCAACATGTTGTGTGAAGAGAATGAGCCGGTGTCCACAGATGCTAAATTCATCCACGAGAGAGTAGATATCAGTGGTATTGTAGTAAATACTGCTGATTTCACTTAGAGATGCCTCTTGCTCAGTTCTAAAAGGAAGTCTGAAGAGGGTCCCATCATACTTGTAAGGGGACTCCAGTGACAGAGGAAGCTGACAGTTAAATACATTGATGAAAGGTTTGAACTGATTGGGAAACTTCCGTAGCCGTTTCTGCTGTTTGCTCCAGTTGATTTTGATGCCTGGATTTGACTTGTCTCTGATGTGTTTGCCAATGTGATTGATGTTGGGATCAAACATGATCATGAATTCTCTACTCATGATAATGGGTATGTCTGTCACATGATAAACAGAGTTGAACCCCAGGCCAAATTTGCCCACTTTGTCAGCTTCACATCTTTTCATGGATCCACCCAGCCTGGTTATATTGAGGAAGTCTGTATCAGAGAAAACAGAATTGTTGAAGGACCACAAAGCTGGGCCATGACAAATAATCATTCCAGGGTCAAGCAGATTCTCTCTGATATCAAGGTTCTTTCGCATGTCAATCAGAAAACTACACTCAGTAGCATTTGCATCGTCAGCATTCTGTAAGAGCTCTTTGAAAATATCCGCAACTGATGGATACTCCTCTAGAATGTTTTTTATTCTCACAGTTAGAGGCTCTCTTTGGCCTGACTGTTCGAAGCCAAGGTTCTCCGGGTTTATTAATCTCGTACTCAAACATGGAACTCTCAACCATTCAGCAGTTTTCATTGGAATGTCATCATGGACAAGGATGATGGGCTCTGAAACATCATCTAGTAAGTCATTCAGATCCTCTACTTTGATGTCACAGTAAGTGCATTCGTGGATAGGTTTCATAACCAGTTTGCTTGGTTCTTTGTGGTAAAGAATGGGGACATGCATGCCAGCATCGACTGATATTTGACTGCTGTATAGCCACCGTAAAATATTGATTAGGAGTAGGACATTGCGTTTGCTTTCTTCTTTTGTCATCTCCTGCTCACTCCTTTGCCTGATTGTTTCGACAACTTCAAACACATGACTGGGAACAACTTCTTCAATAGAGCCACAGAATTTAAAAAGCTTGTTGAATTTTGCAATGGTCTTTGGTAATGAGTACAAGTAAGGCTGGAGGTCCAAATCTGGTATGGGCTTTAAAACTGTGCGTCCAGGGAAAGCAAAGGTTTTCCCTGTCCAAACCCAATCAAAGGGCAGAGACTTCACGGCTTCCCTTGCATCCTCCAAATGAGCTTGCATGAATTCATAGATCTCACACAAGATCTGCTGAAACTGATACCAGTCCTCAGTGGTAAATGCTTGGGATCTGTGCCAGTCATTTACTGCTTTCAAATGCTGGAGCACTTGATCAACCTGAGGCTCGAATGACAACTTTAGGGCTTTTTTCATGCCAGCAGAGGTACGTTCCACCAGGGCAACTGAAGAGCCGACAAGCACAGCATGAGAAATATCACACATTTCAGAAAGAGAGGAAATATTGCAGGAATCACCTCTCCATGCAAGTGACTTTGGGTAATTCAGAGGTCTGTCTTTGCAAACGGGTACCCATTTTAATTTTTGCAGGTTTGTTTGAACCTCAGAGGACTTCACCAACTTCGTCTGTTTGTTAAGGATAGTAAGAAGTGTTTTTGCCTTCATTAAAATGGGATCCCAATCTGGGTTGCTATTCCCTTGCAACTCCTCAATTTTTCTGGCAACCTGGAGCACATCCTTTTCACTGAGTTGAACCTCGTTTTTCAGCCCCAGTTGCCTCAGTGAATGAAGGACATCAGGAGATGACGTGTAGTCATCTGGGGGAAACCTAATCTTTTCTTCCATGAAGAAAAGGTTCTGCAAAATCTCTAACTCTGGATCAAAAAAGTCTGTTGGTGAATGAGGCTTTTCTGAAGAGGTATAAATAAACTTCAGTGAAGAAAGCCAACTAATTACTGCCTTGTTTTCATTCTTCAGAAAAGACAAGTGAGTAAGAGCCCAGAGCATGATTTTTGTGACTTCTTCTTTGGTGTAGAACCCTTTCTCAATGTCCTGAATTATCACCTTCAGACATTCAGTGCTTTTCACCTGTTCAATGTTCAACAGCTTTATTAGACGGATGGTTGCCTCATCACTGCAGTCGATGACATTTATGGACATTTTCACATCTAACGGATGCTTGGCAGTATGATGTAATGCTCTGGATCCTTTCAATAGTGTAAAAAGTGAAGGGTCTGTTTTTGACTTCTGTCCAACTTTGTCAAAGATAGGAAGCTCTTGAATTATGCGTTTCTCTTTTTCTGTAACATCAGTAAGACCAGCTAAAAAGCCTCGGAGGACAACCTTCTGTTTGACAGAGAAAGATGAAACTTGGCTTGCTAATCTCTGGGATGTAGATCTGTCCATAATTTGCAGAAGGGTGCTTGGTGATGACTGGTGAATGTAGTTTTTCAGGAGTGGGTGGTGCAAGCAGGGATCAACTTGCTTGACGATAACACAGCCAAGTTTCTTCATAATTTCAAGTAAGTCTTCTGACGGAGGACCCTCTTCCTCATTTACAAGAACGATAGGTGAAGGAGTTTTTAGGCGCAGTAGTTCTAGAGAATCTACAGTGTCAGTCAGTGGCACATTTGGAATCAAAGGCAAATCTTCAAAGACACTAAGATCATCTGCAAAGTTAATGTAGAGATGCTTCCAAATCCTTCTGAGCCAAGATGCTGAAGGATGCTGCTTCTCTTGATCACCAGGGTACCACTGAACTGCAAAATCTCTAGAAGGCCATGCTGTGGTAAGGACTTCTTTAATTAGACGTGCCGATCTCTCTGGGGTTAGCACTTGAACCTGAGTGCAAGGCCTCCCTGAAAGCACAAACAAACACAAAACATAATGAACTTTGTTATAGATAAAATACACAAATCCATACATGCAGGAAAATCTGTAAGCCCTTCGATTTACCTAGATCTGGTCAAACTGATCTGAAGTCATAGACCAACACAGTCTGCTTAAACAAACATGGCTGTGTGTCTACTGTTGTTCTATGAACAATTTATGCAGAAATGCAGGTAAATCCAAGACTTCGCATATTTTTTCCTGCAACTGTATATTCTATAAGTCAATGGTTTTTCCTTGAGGACCCCCAGTGCTGCATGTTTTGTATGTTTCCCTTATCAGACACACCCAGTTTAGTTCTTGCAGTCTCTACTAACAAGCTGATGAGATGAATCAGGTGTGTTAGAGGAGAGAGATATACAAAATGTGCATGGCTAGGGATTCCTCCAGAACAGGTTTGAAAAACCTTTCTATAAGACACTTATAGCTTGAAACACTACAAATACACAATCATGGGTAAAGATCACAGATGATGAGAAAATTAACTCTTTCCCTGCCAAACACAGAATTTTGAGAGTCTCCACGTTTTCACTGTTATACGCTTGGGATCTTCTGAATGAGTCCAGAATCTCTCGATTAAAAACCCAAGGCGAGGAAGTCGCAGAAGCAAGCGATCTCATATGTAAGCAGATGCATATGAAAAATAAGGTGCATCATCAACAATAAAGAGCATATAAATGAACTGCCTAATGTTACAGAGTGAAATTTCAATCCAGGAAGTGGTAAGGGACTGTGTAGGCTTTTTGGGTGATGGATATTTGATTTGATCATCATACTGAATATGATCCAGATACAGTATTTGATACAAAAACAGCTTTCTGCTCAAAATGTTGCTTTTTCATGAAACTTAGAGTTTACATCATGTTTAAGTGTTCATAAAAAATGCTTAAAGCAGATTTTTTTTCTTTTTTTGTTTTGTTTAAAAGTAGAGGCTCTGTTCTTTCTTTTGTTGTATTGCTTTTTCAGCTATTCATACAACAAAAGCTAGGGCTATGAACTTTTATCATAAATTATCAAAATGCTGGTGGTGCTGGCAATTCTTTAAAAAATACTGGCGGGGAAAGAATTAATGGGGTCATTCCTGATATTCAGCCTTTTGTGTCCACAGTAAAGATCATGATAGTTTTCAACAGCATTAATTTATAAGTTGTCTTTGACATAACTAACACCCTTTGAACTTAAGTAAGCATATTTAAGTTTTTGTTTTTAAAGAATTTTAAACATTTTACAGCATTTGTAAACCACCAAATATCACACTTTTTTCTGTCCCGAGGCCTGTGTCTGCCATTGTGATGATGAACTTGTGACTTGTATTGTATGTGAGTGTTTATTTTTTTTTTCACAACAGTAATAGTTTTCTCTAATACCTTGCTCCTAATAATAATATTGTCCAGCCATTTATATTTGACCACTGGCTCTTTAAATTGAAGTTGAAAAAAGGAAATTACACCATATCAAATGGCTGACATCATTTCACTGGAGGGAAAACAACTGGGCAAGGTGAGTGAGAGCCTGTTTTGTTACTTATCCTTCCAATTTGATGTGGTCAAATTCAACATGTCCACCCTGTTAATATGAAAAAAACTAAACAGAAATTATTTTTTTGTAAAAGTAGCATTAAAAAAACATTAAATTCTTTATTTGACAGACCTTGTGTGTTAGCATTTTTTTTTTTGGCTCAGACTTAGTGTAATGGCTGATATTTGAGGAAAACATTTCTGGATTTTTCTCCATATAATGGACTTTGTTGGTTCCCGATTGATTTTGAACTTGATATGATGGGATCTCCTTTTTCCATCTTTAATTTAAAGGGCCAGTAGTCAAATATAACAGGGTGGACAATATTTTGAGGGACAAGATTAATTTTTTTTTTTTTTTAATTATTATTATTATA
>NPDK01270416.1:1640-14020 GCA_013461565.1 Labeo gonius | reverse complement strand
GATCAGTAAGACTTGTAATGTTTTTAAATAAGTCTCTTATGCTCATCAAGCCTGCATTTATTTGAGCAAAAATACAGAAAAAACTGTAATATTGCAAAATGTTATTACAATATAAAATAATGCTTTTTATTTTCATGTGTTTTAAATGAATTTATTCCTGTGAGGAAAAGCTGAAATTTTATCACAGCTGTTACTCCAGTCTTTAATTTATTCCTGTGATGCAAAGCTGAATTTTCATCAGCTGTTACTCCAGTCTTAAGTTTCACATAATCCTTCAGAAATCATTCCAGTATGCTGATTTATTATTAGAATTATCGATGTTGGAAACAGCTGTACTGTCAAGTATTTTTTTGGAGCATGTGATTCTTTTTTTCAGGATTCTTTGATGAATAAAATGTTAAAATAGAACAGCATTCATTCAAAATATTTTTTCTTCTAACACTGTAAATCTGTGCTGTCACTTTTTGTTAATTTATCACATCCTTGGTGAATAAAAGTATTAATTTCTTTCAAAAAAAGAAAGAATTAAAATTAACTGTCCCGAAAGTATCACAGGTTCCAAAAAAATCACAACTGTTTCTAGCACTGAAAATAAATCAGCATGTTAACATTTTTGAAGGATCATGTGACACTGAAGACTGGAGTAGTAATTCTAAAAATTCAAATTACAGATATAAATTACATTTTAATGTATATGAATATAGAAAAACTTTGTTTTACATCATAATAATATTTCAGAATATTACTTATTTTTTTCTTTTAACATTTTATTGGACAATATGTAGGTTCTTTATTAAATGCAGTACTGTTAATCCAAGAATCCTGAAAAAATGTAATAGTTAATTAGCACAACTGTTTTCAACAGAATGATTATAATGATTTCTGAAGGATCATCTGACACTGAAAACTGGAGTAATGACGTATAAATAAACAAAAATGTTAAGTTCATTAATAGAAAACAGTTATTGCAATAATATTTCATTTTAATCAAATAAATGAAGCCCTGGTGAGTATACAATACTTTCAAAAATATATAAAAAAAAAATCAAACCAAATTTTAATATGGTGCTTTAGCCACAAAATATATTAGGGCACTATGTGTAAATATTATTGCATTAGGTAACACAATATAAAACCAATTGACATTTATTTTAAGAAGGAGAAAAATTTCAAATGTACACATTTTATGTAAGATTGGGTTTAAAATGATAAAACATACTGTTCAAAATGTAAACAAAACATATTTGATCATTTTGTAGTTGTCAAACGGTTTCCTGCACATGGAAACACAGCAGAGTGCTCATATACTGGGATTTATGCCAATATATATTCATTTGCCGGAATGATTGAGGGTTGTGATGGTAAATAATAGCAACCTACAGCATCTTTTCCAGTGAGAGAATGCTGGAATTTGATTATTGGACTGTGAAGGAGACCATGGCAGGAACATGCGCACACACACACATGACCATTTTCTCCTGCTCTCTTTAGCTGTCTTCCTCCTCTCTTTCTCTCTCTCTCTTCTTGATGATTGTGTCTTGCTAATCAATGCCCTTCCCTGAATAGCATTACTGTGTAATCCTGACCTCTCTGAGGGGAAGGGGTTTGTAATTAGAGGACTGCGAATTCTCCTACCAGCATGCTCGCTCAAGTACACACACACACATATACACACACTCTCTCTCTCTCAACAGCAGGAATGTGACATGGAGTTGACACAAGGACTAGAGGGGCCTTTCGGGGTCAGGAGGTCAGAAGGTCACCTTTGGGTGGCGACAGGCAGAGCGGAGAGGAGGGCGGGGGGCTGTCAGCTCTGCTCTTTAATAGACGCCCATGCCACAGTCCTCATCAAGCCGAAGCAACCGCACACCAAACCCTGCCTCGGACCTGGTGTCGGGTTACTAATCAGGTTTCCACGGTTACCTGGTCTCCCGGGCCTTAGGGGTTTTAGAGACTCTGTGGCATTTAAATGCAGTAGAAGCGAATCGGAGATGCACGCGGTCAGGGAGAAAATACCAGACCAAAGCTTTATTCTCTGTTTTGACAAAAACAGGGCCTTTATTAAGGCCCTTAACGACTTCATAAGGCCCTAGTTGAGGATCTGTAGATAGATGTACTTGTGCCACAAGGAGGAGAAAGGAAAGTGCACTCAACACTCTCTTTGCTCTGTTCAGAGCTGAGCAGTTTACTCTCGGTAATGCTTTTGTTCTTTAAGATATTCCTGCAGTTCCATTCAGTTTGGTTGTGCTCAGTGCATCGTCTCCCAAAAACAATAATTAATCTCCAGGTGTGTTTTGAAGGGGTGTTCGGAATAGGGATTGTCGGTAATATGGTAATATGCTGTTTTTGGATGAATTTATTGGATGCAGATGTAGAGAATGGGGTGTAGACGGGCATGTTCACGTTGCATGTGGTGCCGGGTCGATAGAGGTTAGTGTCCATTGATCCAGCTCCGGTCATTCGAGTGACTCCCTCTGGATTGCTCTCTCTCTCTTTCTCTTCTTTCTTTCACTTCACTACATCAGATGTTCTCATTTGTTCTTCACTTTGATCTTGAGCCATTTCTCTTTCTCTATTGGATCGTTTGGGTGTGCTTCTGGCTTTTCTGGTTTTGTTTAAGCTGACAGAGATGCATTTGTCTATAGTAATACTAATTTTCATAAAATCTTATGTTTACACCAATAAATTACATATTTATATATAAATATAGATATTTAATGAATGTGTGTATATATACATACACATATATGTGACAGTTAAGACTAAAAAATGTCTATTTTAAATAAATGTTGCTCTTTTAAACATTCTATTAATCAAAAATCCAAAAATAGCATATTAGAATCAGCTTATTAGAATGATTTCTGAAAGATCATGCGATATTAAAGAATAGAGTAAAAATTGGAAAAGTTTGCCAACTCAGGAATAAAGTACATTTTAAAATATATTCAGATATTTTAAATTGTATTATGATTTGTTTTACTGTATTTTTGATTCAAGTAAATGCATTGTGAGCATAAAAAAAATTATTTATAGAAATTTGTTTATTAAATATCTGCATAAAAAATATACAATAATTTGTATAATATGTTATTATACTAATTGCATTACATTTATAATATATAGTTGAGGTCAAAAGTTGACATATACCTTTTCACACTTTGGACAACTGAGGGACTCATAAGCAACTATTATAGAAGGTTCAAATGCTCACTGATGCAAAAACAATGCATTAAGAACCAGGGGTGTAAACTTCAGAATGAAGATGTGTAAATTTTTCATAAATATCATATTTTTTTCATTTAGTTTTGCCTTTCAGAAGCTACAGAAGATGTTTCCCAGGAGAGAAAATAAGTCAAATTTAGCCTAATCTTCAAATTCAAAACGTTTTCAACCCCTGGCTCTTAAAGCAGTGTGTTTCCTTTAGAAGCATCAGTGAGCGTTTGAACCTTCTATAATAGTTGCATACGAGTCCCTCAGTTGTCCTCAATGTCATCTCAAAATAATACAGTCATTGCTGGAAAGGGTTCAAATATGCAAGAATGCTGAAAAACCAAAGAATTTGTGGGACCTGAAGGATTTTTCTGTTTGTCCCTGTTTTGTAAAACCGTAAAATGTAAACTTTTAAGATATTTTTCACAAGTATTTTGGTAGTACATTTTATCTCAACTACAGCACCAAGACAAACAGTCTGCTCGGTCGACTAAATCTTTGCAGATGTGTGTTGTATTTGGCAACTTTGGTAAGCATTATGAACTGTTATATTAGTTCTGAATTTGTAATGCTTTCTGAGAAAGTTGCAGTCGACAAATCTGACTGACTTTTGCCACACAAACATGTTTTTAGATGAGGTTCTTGGAGCCTGCTCTATGTTTTTCCACCCATCTGTCCTGGTCATGTATCTGTGCCTCTCTGTCTCTGCGGGATCCTCCCTCCATCTCCAGATAAAGCAGGGGCTCATTGTATTGAGGAGGAGGGCTGGGGTCTATGTGTTGGGGACACTGATTCTTTCTGACAGCGCCGGCCAGAGTAAAGGGCAGACAGCCAGTGTTCAGACAGCTGAAAGGAAGAGTGGAACACAACACAGCCAGTGCTAGGCCTGTGCGGTGAATGTGTGTCTATGTAAGCGAATGTCTTCATGCATGCATATATGCATCATACATTTCTGCCTGGTCTTCTAACTAAATAGGTAATCCTGAAATATCATATGCGTTTATTGTATTTTGATGTATTTATCCAGACATATGCATGCCAAACTTCATGCAGACTTTTTATTTTGCTGCAAGGTGTATAGGAAGCCAAATGCTGCAAAAGTGGGACAAGACTGCGCTGTTCAGATGAACAAATTATTCAATATTTCATTATTCATTAATCAATTATTTTTGTATCAATTATTAATGACAAATTATCCATGTGCAACCCAGTGGGCAGTGCATATCGGTTCTGCGCGGATCAATTTGGCCAGTGCTGCACTATTAGTGGGTCACACAAATAAACGGTCCACCCAGTTGGGACACGCCGTGCAATTTGTTGTAGAATTATATGATGTTGCCATGAGCAATAATTTAAAATTAGAAAGGTTTTCAACCCTTCATATAACTATTAACATCATACACGTCATTATGGTAAAGATTACACTTTAAGTTGAGCATAAATTGTAATAAACATTAAGCACAGTAAACGAAGAGGCAGTAATTGATTTATGCATACTGTGGTGGGAACGCTGGGAAACGGTCCAGCATCTGACACTGTGGAAATCACGGGGTCAAGTTGGTGATGTGGCACCTCGATTAACAAGAAAAATTAAAAATGTCTTCATGGTTTGCTTTGGGAGTGACTGACTATGGCTGTCGCTAGGACACAGAAGGGAGGCTGGAATTCACCAACCACACGTCGACACAGCTTCCGACGCTCACCTGCCAATCATCCCGGTGAGTGACGGGCCAGCTGATGTCTGCGCCGCCACCCCCCGCCCTGAGCACCGACTAAGGCAGCCTGTGGCAGGGTTTGAAGTAGCTGTCTGCTTCTCGGGAGTAAAAACACTGATGCTTACACACTGCAAAACGAGAGGCCGATCGGCGCAGAGCGAGTGTATGAGCCTTATTTCGCTGTAATAGGTCTGCTCGATGGTTGGCTACACACACACTCACTCACTCACTCTCGTTGCCCTCCTGAAGGCCTGTGCATTGTGCTGCTTTGTGCAGGAACAGATGCATTGATATGGTAATAAGACAGAGAAGGGTTTTTTTATTAATGTAATGTTGGAATTCACAGCCCTGAAACCATTGGCACAGAATGGGAAAGGAGTAAGCAGAGACGGAGAGACTGAGACGAGGGAGAGCGAGGAAAAAAGAACAAACAAAATTATGAGTGGGAGGTTGCTTTACCAGCACTTCTCTCAGATATTTCTCGGTTTGGCGTCAGATCCCAATTTTTCAAGCGTGCAGCGGGGAACCAGGCCCCTGCCTCTCCATTCATCAAAGCCTGAAAAGAAGGTTATTAGAGAGCCACAGAGAGGGAAGGCAAGCCCTCCGCTCGCCTCTGATCTCTCCTTTTCATCCTTCGTTCTTCTCTCCCCTCATGAATACCTCTCTGTTGTGATGGACAGGTCGGCTGGAGCGGGGGCGGGGCCGGGACTGCTTACGGCGGAGGACTTGACTAGAGGCGGAGACAGGAAGAGGAAGAAGAGGAGGATGACCAGTAGCCCTTACCACCATCTCAGTAGCACACAGGTTTGTAGCTAATCGCTTCTAAACTGTGGGAAAAATGTGTTATGTTTTTGAAAATGTCAGCTTAAATATGCTGCTGTATGTTGTTTTCTGTCTCTTGGTTAGTTGGTTTTCTGTCACATGGTTAAATGCATGTAAAACATAAAGAACTGTTGAATTTTAGCATCCAGCTAAATGCAAGAAGAGATCAGTCACAGCTGAGCGTGCAGATATCACAATTATGTCATTGTTGTCAAGTAGATTTTAAATGTTTATTCAAAATATTTCTTTAATAAGTAAAGTGAATTCTTTTTTGAAATGTCACCTTAAACTTTGCTATTGTTTCATCTCTCACATGTATAAAAATTAAAGACTCGAAATCTAGCATTCAAATAAATCCAAGAAAAGGCAAATCACAATTTAGTTGGCCAGTATAACCATTATGTTATCATTGATGATTAGTTTTTTAATGCCAAACATTCTTTTAAAATTTTAATTTTACATTTCTGTAAACAGTAAATTTATACTATTTTGAAATGCCACCTTAAACTGTTTTCTGCCTTCCATGGTTAAATACAGGTAAAAAAAAATAAAAACCCATTCAAATAAACAGAAGAAATGAGATCAATCACAATTTATTTTGCCAAAAGTACAGTTATGTCCAGTGTTGCCAAGTCTGTGGTTTTCCCACAGAATTAGACTACTAAAAAACTGTTGTTTTTTTGTGTCCACGACCCCAATAACATGATATTTAGCCTTGTAATACGAATTTTACAGAGGTTCTCTCCCCACAACACGATGAACTAGTTTTGTTTAGCTGAATTAGTGAATTAGTTTTGATTAGCAATTGGGCGGGATTTACTGTGAAAACCTGGCAACCCATGTTATGTCAGTGTTGTCAGTTACATTTTGAATACAAAGCATTCAAAATGATTTTTGAACTATAGCATTTTTGTCTTCAGCTAAATGCAAGAAGAGACCAGTCACATTTGAGCATGCAAATATCACAGTTATTTCATTGTTGTCAGGTAGATTTTGAATGTGTATTCAAAATATTTCTTTAAATAGTAAATTCTTGCTGTTTTTTGAAATGTCACCTTAAACTGCTATTATCATGACACTCAACACTTCTGTGTTCGTCTTCTGTCAGCTGGCCAGTTGTTTCTTCTCTCAAATGTATAAAATTAAAGACTCATCGCAATCTAGCATTTAAATAAATGCAAATACAATTTAGAATGCCAAACATTCTTTTAAAATCTAAAAATTTGAATTTGACATTTCTGTAAACAGTAAATTCATAGTTTTTTTTTAAACGCCACCTTAAACTTTGCTGTTGACATGATGCTTAACACTGTTTTCTGTCTATTGGTTAGTTGTTTTCTGCCTTACATGGTTAAATACAGGTAAAAAAAATTAAATCCCCCCATTGGGTGGGTTTTGCTGTGAAAACCTGGCAACCCGGGTTATGTCAAAATTAATTGTTTTTTTTTTGGAGCATGTTTTTTTTTTTAAAAGGGGACAAACATTTGTTTAAAATAGTTAATTATTTTAAGTTAATAAGTCAATATTTAAAGAAGGAGTGGTTGTGAAACATTAATACAATGCTGCTTTGCAAGCATTATAATAATGCAACTGAAATGTTGCCTTTGGTTTAATTCTCTTCCTGTCTTCGTTTCAGATGAAGGCTCACTGTAGGCCAAGAGGCAGGCCAAGACTGCTCAGCACGAAGTTCAAACAGAAAGCTTGCTCACAGCTGAAGCAGAAAGCCAAAGCCAAGCGTGGATCTCGACTGGTGAACTTATTGTGTCACAGAGAAACCAATACGCAGAGCGGTATTACAGAACATCTGTCCCGAGAGCACAGTGGAAAAGAAGAATACACACATAGTAATAAAACCGGAGAGCACAGTGACACAGGTAAACATAAAATATGCTGGGTGTATATTAATTGCATTAATATTTAGATCACTTTTGTATATTTTGCTTTGATTAACATTTGGTCTGTCCTAGCAGGCAGTGGGGCAGCAGTCCACCAGGGATCCAATGGGAAGGGGACTATGATGAGAAGAGGTGCAAGGTCAAAGGCCATCCTGAGTTCCTCATTCCTGCCAACCCGAACGCAGCAGCTGCTATGCAATACAGCTGTGACCAATAGCAAGCTAGAAGCTACCGAGAAGGGCATCTCTCCCTCCGACAGCGACACAGGTGAGTTATAGACCGAGAGAGATGCATCCCACCATGACGATCAGCGGATCCTCTCATTTCACTGCTCGACTGTCATGGCATTAAAAAAAATTAACGACACCTCCTCAGGCATGCACTGGGCAAAACCCAAGCTGTAATGCTAGCCCGCGTCATGCTGTGTTCAGAATGCCACACCTACAGGGAAAAAAGAGATGCGTTCCCTCCACTGCCCCAGTTCTGCTACATGTTTTAGTATACACTGCCTGCGAACACACTTCTGTAAGTGAACAAAGTGGAGATGAAATCGTGGCAGTAATGAACGCTAATGTGAGCTACGCCTGCGGTCGAGCTAGGCGGTGTTGTCGCCGCTCTGTTAATTGCCCTGAAAGTTATCCTTTTCACATTTCACGAGCTTGCGAGAGTGTTGACGAGCGCCTTGTAAGTGACAAGTGTGTCAGCACTGTGTTGACACCCGACACTGCTGCCACCGTGCCATCTCCGCTTTATGCGAGACACATAGCCCACAGACGGCATCTGCCAATACGTATCTGACACCAAAGTATGCGAGTATGACTTTGTGCGTAAAACAGGTAAAAAAAAATGTGGAATCGCAAAGGTATTTGTATGTTTTTGAAAGAAATTCACATGGAAGTGATCAAATATATAGTATAAAATACATAATGATAAAAAATGATACAAAAACAGTGCCACAGAAAGCATGAGATGTAACTTTATCTGAATGTCTTAATAAACTGACAGCTAGAATGCAAAAGGTGTCAAATAGCTGTTTCCATTCGAGTTGCAAACTTACATCATGGGAGCAAAACTGAAATTGAAGGTTTAGGCATTCGGGAAATATTATTTAGTAATATTTTGAATTAGCTTATTTTATTTTCAACATAATTTTAGGTTTTGTAATTTTAGCGCTTCAACCAAGGTTGCCAAGTCTGCATTTTTCATGCATAATTGGGCTACTTTTGAACGGTTGCCACAGGTCGATTTTTCCCCTGCGGGTTAATGGTTTTATATTTTACTGAAATATTTTATATTTTACCAATGATAAAACTGCAGTAAATGTTACGTTTTGTGAAGGAGGGCCCACTGAGAAGGAGCTCTTGAGCTGTGTTTATGATCACTGTTTCCAACAGGGACTGTGAAATATGTACGCTATGCATTTTGGGTTTTGATATTTGGGATTTGTCATTGGGCTACTTTTGTTATGCAGACCTGGCAACCGCAACATAAACTTGCACTTTATATTAGGTAGTTGCCAAATTTCAGTTTCAATTTTTTAAGGTATAAGGTATACATTTTTACCAGGTATACACTGTGCAGAACTCACTATGACTTTTTTAAATCAAATTACATAAATCACTTGAAATGTATTCTTACTGACTAAAAATTAAGAGTAAGAGTATAAGTTTCAGAAAATTTTAGAAATTTTATTTTTATTTTGGCGTTTTCATTTAGCAAAATTATTGTTTTTTCTTTTATGCCAAAATCATTAGGATATTAAGTAACGATAATGTTTCATGAAGATGTTTTGTAAATGTCCTACTGTAAATATATCAAAACTTCATTTGGACAACTTAAAAGGTGATTTTCTCAATATTTTAATTTTTTTGCACCCTCAGATTTTCAAATAGTTGTATCTCAGCCAAATATTGTCATATCTTAACTAACCATACATCAGTGGAAAGCTTATTATTCAGCTTTCAGATTATGTATACATCTCAATTAAAAAAAAAATAACCCTTATGACTGGTTTTGTGGTCCAGGGTCACAAATTTGAAATAGATATACATATAACAGGGTGCCATTTTTGTCAATTTAATGCATCTTTGAAGGCTGAATTTAAGTATCAGTTTCTTTCAAAAACATATTTTTGTAGTGATTCCAAGCTTGTAAATTGTTGTGTATGTGTGGCTGTAAACAGGAATCGGATACTAGAGGCAGACACTTGTGGGAAGCAAAGGTCTGGTGGTCAAACCTGTCAGTGACTAGACTTCTCTGACCGCCACAGTTCCTGTGAACGTTGACAGTCACAGCCACATTTGGCACCCATTTCATGAACTTTGCTAAATATCGAACAAATCATACAGTGAGAGAAATCGTCAGCCTGCGTTCACCATGACCGATTCAGATGCCCGCTGTGAACTGTAGTCCAGTCAAGATGTCAATGCATTCAATCGATCTATCATTTTCACAGAGGAGGAAGATGACGGCATCTATGACAGCGAGGAAGGAGCAGAGGGCATCAAGAATCTATCATCTAAAGAGCAACTGTCTGGAGTCGGCCGTCCTTCACAGTGCTCCATCGTGAAGCTCGAGGCCAATCAGAAAGCCAAGAACAAAACGGAAAGACAAGGATTCGGTAAATGTTACATCCTTATTTAATTAGACAGCAGGGATTGACAGATATCACCTTAGTTCATTCTTTGCATACACTCATTTTTCACTGTCACACAATGTTTTTTCGCGTTCCCTCCAGGATCTATGAATGTGTCCGTCACTAAAGACGAGGTGAAGAGAAGGAAGGCCCCCTGTAGGCCGGCCCTGGTCAGTGCTGACCATAACCACTCAGAACTGGAGGAGGAGAGGAGATTGACTGGCCCCAAGTGGAGAGAGGGGTCAAGGGAAAACACCTTTGACCACACTAGGGTTCTCAAGACCTCACCTACTCCACGAGAAAGAACCACCAGGAAAAGCGCTGTGCTTCTTGGGAAGGTATATCTATGTCTTATTGCAATACTTTGGCTTGTGGAGGCCTAACTATGCTAACATGTTCCTTATGGTTGTTTCAGAGGAAAAGCTGTTGGTTAGAAGCACTGACATCTCAGTATGATGACATCACTTGGAGCAGACGAATCAGAAACAAGCAGGTATATGATGGTTTTCAGTTTCCATAAAAATGAGATAACCAGCATGTTGAAAGTCTTGCTGGTTAGGCTAAGCTAGTTAAAACACCTACTTTTGAGCTCATTTATTTGAGTTCTACTGAAAGCCGGTGTGATCTAGCAAGGCTGCAGCGCCACATAGCGAATTACCCCCTAGTGGCCTAGATCTATCTGCCTTGCCCTCTTGGCACCCATAAAAAGTCATCCCTCCGAGAAGGATTATGCAATCTTGCTCGGTTTGTCCTGTCAGGGGCTCTCGTAAATCTGCTCACAATAAAGATAAGATGGGATCCGCCTGCTAATTCACAGGCTGAATCATGCATTGTCTAAATAAAACAGTCAATAGTTTTGAAAGGATTTACACCATAGGCGTCAAGGCTGTCACCGTCGGCCCTTTGTGAGGTCATCAGCGAGGCATGCGAGGGGACTTTGCCTGCCTAATCAGCGGGTGGGGAAAATTCCCGCTCCGCTCAAAGAGCGCGATAGAGAACAAAGACGTGCATCATTCTTCACCTGGGCCTCACCCTAGAGACACACTTGTAAAATGAAAACCGAACAGCATCACCCCAAGTGACGAAACCTCCATCACATTAATATATGACAGCTTTTTTGAGCAATGTTAAGTACCAAGGGCTGTGCACAAGAATGGACCTGTTAAGGTGCGAGAGGTTATGATATATTTGGATGGGAGTTTGAATGAATGTTGGAGCCCTGAATCACTCTCTCCGGGACCATTACGGGTGGTGAGTGTGTGTGAGTGAGAGAGACTCACATGCCTTTTTGTGACTGTTTAGCAGGCTAAGGGGCGAGCAGTCAGTCGTTTGCTGGAGAGCTTTGCTGCCGACGAGGGATTCCGGATGGATGACGACAGCAGCTTTTCAGAGGGAGAGGAAGAAGAAGAGGAGGAGGAGGAACTAGAGCTGATGGGCAGTGGACTACTGGGTAAGATATATACAAGCGGAATGTAACATAATGCTGTTACATTTAGATGCAACTAAATGCATTTCGAGACAGGATGTACATATGGCAAAAGGAGGATGTCCTCTCACTTTAATCTTTCTTTGTCACAACCAGCCCTGCCCAACTGCATTCTCACCAAAGAAATCCTGAGGGACGGTTTGAAAGTGTTAATCTCAAAAGAGGACGAGTTACTGTATGCTGCATATGTACATACACTGGACCTACCTGATATGTAAGACAATCTCCCTGTATTTTTAATAAAAAAAAATGGAAGGATGGATGGATGATGGAGGGATGGATGGATAGATGGAGATATAAATAGATGGATGGAATGATGAATGGAACAATAGATGGATGGATGGATGGATAGAATAATGGATGGATGGAATGATGAAGGGATAGATGGATGGATGGATGGAACAATGGATGGATGAATGATGGAGATATAAATGGATGGATGATGGAACAATGGATGGATGGAATGATAGAGATATAAATGGATGGGTGGATGAATGGAACAATGAATGGATGAATAAACAGATATATAGATGGAAGGATGGATGGATGGATGGAATGATGAAGGGATAGATATAAATGGATGGATGGTTGATGGAGGGATGGAGATATAAATGGAT
>NPDK01269440.1:0-11112 GCA_013461565.1 Labeo gonius | reverse complement strand
GCTTAAATTAAACTGTGACTCTTAACAAAAGCATAAATGTCACTGAGAACATTCAAGATCTTTGATGTCATTAAACCTTTTTGCTCTAGGATATTTATATGAACTGGCATAAGCTCTCTTCTGTTTGTTCAAGCGTTAAGGTAACCTGTGACCGTGAATGAACTGTTGATATTATCAGTGACAAGTTTTTCTTAGAAATTTTAAACAGGAAAACAGAAAAGTTGGCCTTATATGTTACTTTTTATGTATTATAAAGCAGTGGTTCCCAACCTTTTTACCAGGTGACCCCTATTTTAACACTCAAAATTTTTTATTTCAAATCACATGACTATTCACAAGCTATTTTACTGACGGTATAAATGGTTGGAAATAATATTTAATGTTTTCAAGTCTATTCATTATTTGTAGTGCACCAGCCACCTAATAGAGTGTTTTCACAACACTTCATCAGTCGGACATATTGGCGAAAACAAAGTAACTGAAAGTAACTGGCGAAGTAACTGAAAATGGCCAGTTACTATGATATTTGGGCTGTGCTAATTGGTTGGACTGGGAAAAACATTTGGAGTATTATAGACTGCCAAAAGTTACAACAAATCATGGAGAAGAGTGCAAAAAACTGTCTTGAGGAACAAAAGGTGTTTGTGGTTGGCCAAACTGAACCAGGATTTCCAAGGCAAGAGTCTTGACAACATTTATGTTTGTTCTTATCATTTCTGGTCAGGTAGGTCAAATATTAGGCTAATATCTTTAATTAATACTGCTTGTACGTATCTTCATCACCTATTATCTTCGGTTTGTCAAAATATTTAACTTGATTACACAAGTTAAGAAGTACATTAACTGTGTAATCCATGCTGTTGTTTATATGTGAGTATTGCCAATATGGCCACACATCCGGGTAACTGACCAAAGGGTGACGTAAGTGCAAACCCTCTATAATTTAAAGAAAACAACAATTTCAAATAGCTGTGATGCAGATTGTAACACGACATCCTTTGTTTATGTCATAATTTTAAACATTCTATTGTTAGTTTGAAGAGTAAAGAGTAGAAGAATAAAAACTACAGTAGCCTATACGCATAAATAGCATTCAAAAAGTAACAAATGTGGTAAAAGATGTGGTAAAAATGTTATAATAAATATAAACTCCCATCATAAATATTCTTGTAGCTAAGTATTATCCCCTTATAACTCTATGTGTGTGAGCGTTCTTGGTATTTATGTTGAAATGAATGGCCTAGTATGTCAGCAGTGACTGTGAGTCCTTTAAATTGCAGACATTACGTATGTATTTATTTTTAAATCGTCCTTCAGAGACGACTTATTATGACGTCACATAAAGCGGTCTGGAATGAAGCGTTCTAAATTACTTTTGGTAAGTTCAAAGTTGAGGTTCAGCGGCTGAGGTACCTGGTCTCCTCGCGGGAATACTGACACGTTTCTCTGTAGCAACTCCGTGGTACTTTGCCGACCGGCACGAGTTTGCACCCAGCTTCACGTGAAGACCCCTTTTAATATTTAAAAGCATGTGAAGTCGGCATAGTTCCCCCTCCCTGCTTGGCTGTGGTGGTCGGTGGGTGTGCAGCCGTGCAGGGGGGGACCGAGTAAAGTCGTAAACGACCGGTGTGGTGTAGTGCGTTGTGCGTGGTGGGGGGTGTGACACGGCGATTGACAACTGGAGGACGGGGTGGTTATTCTCTATCACCAAATGAGCTTTAATGGTTTATAGCAACCCCACCCGACCCCGTCCTTCATTAGTAATGGTTGTTAATTACTGTCAACACCTGCTATAAACCATATTTATGAGTAGATATAAATCAAATACATATTCAAATTAATAAGGAAAATACATTACAAATGAGATAAAAATACATCAAATGATATTCAATGAAATGCAATAAACTCAGAGCTGAAAGTGAGTGATTCTTGTGGTGTTGTTGATTTAAACACTTGATTCATATTATGATTCAAATCCAGCAAGATGATGCAGTATCCAAAATATGCATGTTTACATAAACTTGAAAATATACTGGACAGAATACAAAAAGATGTAAATCTTCCACAGACTTGAATGATTGTGGACTCTAGACCAATAATAGGTTTAAATCAGTGGCATAGCAAGTCAGCCCCGGGCCCATACGCAAAACATTTGTAGGGTCCCCCCCAAATGTTATAGGTTAATGTGGGCTCCAATGCTTCCTATTATTGTCTCTTCTGAGGTAAATCACATTAGGCCTACATAACTATTCACAAGGTGTTGACAGAAATAATATTATCCAATTATATTTTCAAGTCATTTCTATTTCTAATCCAAATGTCCCCACAAGTATAGTAATGCCAGTAAATTTTGACCTTGTGGGGACATTCCTCCATATGAGGCAAAAAGTCATAAAGAATGAGGTGTTTTGAAAATCTTAAATAACGGTAGCTTTGTGTGAGGGGTAGGTTTAGGTGTAGGGTAGGTTAGGGTAAGATAGTTAAGATACAGTATAGAAAATACAGTTTGTATAGTAGAAAAACCATTGCACCTATGGCATGAACCCGTGTGTGCGTGTATGTGTGTTTAACTCACAATTCTGAGAAAAAAGTCAGAATTGCAAGTTTATGTCATACAATTCTGACTTCATTTCTCAGAATTGTGAGTATATCTCACAATTCTGACATTATAATTTGCAATTGCGTGAAATAAACTCACAATTTAAACATTTTTGAGAGAAAATTACCAAGCTGAAATGACAACGAATACTAAGAATGACCCAAATGTGAGTTTATATCATGCAATTCTGCCTTAATTTCTCAGAATTGTGAGTTTATCTTACAATTCTGACTTTATAACTCATAATTGTAAAATGTTAAAATCATTAAAATGTTCAAAGCAGATGTCATTATAAATGTCATCAAGGAAATTTAAACATTTCTGAGAGAAAGTTACCAAGCTGAAATGACACTGAATAGTACGAATGACCCAAATGCGAGTTTATATCATGCAATTCTGCCCTAATTTCTATGAGTTGTAAGTTTCTCTCACAAAGAGTTTATAACTTGTAATTGTGAGTTTATATCACAAAAAAGTCAGAATTACGAGTTTATATCACACAGTTCTGACTTCATTTCTCAGAATTGTGAATTTATGTCTCACAGTTCTGACATTATAACTTACAATTGTGAGTTTGTATCACACAGATCTTTTTTTCTTAGAACTGCATGATATAAACTCACAATTGTGAGAAAAAAGTCAGAATTGTGAGTTCATATCTCTTAATTCTGACTTAATTTCACAAAATTGTGAGTTTATATCTGAGAAGTTATCATGTGCATTGAAATGTTCAAATGTCAGTAGACCGGGAAGATTTTACAACAAGTGGTACTGTGTATCATCAGTTATTTACATGTACTTACTGTAGGGTTAAGGTTAGGGTTTAATTTAGGGTTAGTTTCTTGTACTTATGCAAAATTTACTGTTATTACTGTAGTAATGTAGTCACCTTTTTGTATGGAATTAAGTATTAAAGCAATATTATAAGATAATCTGTTATGAAATGTATTTTTTATTAATAATATAGTATATATAATATAAAAATAATAAGAGGGTTATTCACATTCCTATAAGTGTACTATGTAGTGGCCTGTGATCTCACCCAGAAAGCCAGTGTCTCACATGGGGAAGTGTGTCAGCTGTTGCACAGGACAGGGGGTTGTGTTTCACATGTACAAGTATGGATTCCACATCTTTGTGAAGGACCTATAAATAGTCTCCAGTTGGAGTTTGCTTGAAGTATTGGGACAGCTGATGAAGCCTGAAGTCCTGACAGCAAAGCGGAACTGACTCAGCCCTTCCTCTTCTCTTCAGCCAGTAACAGAGGTGTGGTACAGAGACCACCGGACTAGCCACAGACTTCATTGTGACTGTCAGGCATACTACACGGTCAATATGGCTCTACCCATAGATCCCATGGAGGAGCCGCGGATGTACCAGCAAACCCTGCTCCAGGATGGTCTGTACGATCTTCTGGAGAGCGATATGATGGTTGACTGTGTGTTAAAGATCAAAGACAAGGAGTTTCCCTGCCACCGGTTGGTCCTGGCTGCTTGCAGCTCGTACTTCAGAGCTTTCTTCAAGTCTGGTGTGGAGGAGAGTAAAAAGAAGGAGATTGTATTGGAGGATGTGGAGCCTGGAGTCATGGGGATGATCTTGAAGTACCTGTACACCTCAAACATCAATGTGACAGAGCAAAATGTACAAGACATCTTCGCTCTGGCCAACATGCTTCAGATCCCCTCCATTTTCACCGTATGTGTTTCGTTCCTGCAAAAGAGATTGAGTTTGAGCAACTGTTTGGCAATTTTTCGCCTAGGCCTCATGCTGGATTGTCCTCGTCTCGCCATATCGGCGAGGAACTTCGCTTGCGAACGCTTTCAGTTAATTGCTCGGGATGAAGAATTCCTGCAGCTGACTCCAAGCGAACTGGCAGCCGTTATAGCATCAGACTCTTTGAATGTAGAAACCGAGCAAGATGTTTTTGAGGCTTTGATTAAGTGGGTTGGACATGACCAAGAGAAGAGGCTGGAGGACCTAGCGGGTCTCCTGGATTGCGTCAGGTTACGTCTGGTTCCCGAGGACTACTTCACCAAAAATGTGGAGAAACACGAATGGTTGAGCGTGAACCCAGAGATCACCAAGAAACTGCAACTGGTCAAAGACGCCCGTGCTGGGAAGCTTCCTGAAGTCAAGAAGACCAAAAGCAAAAAGAGTGAAGGTGAGGAAGGAGAAAAGGAGGGAGACGAAGAAGAAGAAGAAAAGGAGGAGCTACTTCCAGGAATCTTGAATGATAATCTGCGGTTCGGGATGTTCTTGAGAGAATTGGTCTTCTTGATCAATGACACTGCGTCGGTGGCTTATGACCCAACGGGAAATGATTGTTTTGTGGCGTCACTCTCCACCCAAATTCCTAAAAACCACTGCAGTCTGGTTACAAAGGAAAATCAGATATTTGTGGCAGGTGGACTGTTTTTTGATGAGCAGAGCAAAGACGAACAGATCTATTCATACTTTTTGCAGGTAAAGGACTACTTTTTTCATGTACTGCTATTGTACAGTCTAGTTTTCATTCAGTCAATTCTCAGAGTCACACTGAAGTCAAAAGTTTATATACATCTTGCAAAATCTGCAAAATGTTAATTATTTTACTAAAATAAGAGGGATCATACAAAATGCATGCTATTTTTTATTTGGTACTGACCTGAATACTCTATTTCACATAAAAGACGTTTACATATAGTCCACAAGAGAAAATAATTAGTTAAATTATAAAAATGACCAAAAGTTCAAAAGTTTACATACACTTGATTCTTAATACTGTGTTTTTTTGTTTAGTAATAGTTGTTCATGAGTCCCGAACAGTTAAACTGCTGCTGTTCTTCAGAAAAATCCTTCAGGTCCCACAAATCTTTTGTTTTTAAACTGCCTGCTGTTCTTCAGAAAAATCCTTCAGGTCCAACAAATTCTTTGGTTTTCCAGCTACCTACTGTTTCTTCAGAAAATCCTTCAGGTCCCATAAATTCTTTGGTTTTTCAGCATTTTTGTGTATTTGAACCCTTTCCAGCAATGACTGTAGGATTTTGAGATCCATCTTTTCACACTGACAAGGGACTCATATGCAACTATTACAGAAGGTTCAAATGCTCATTGATGCTCCAGAAGAAAACATGATGCATTAAAAGCTGGGGGTGTAAACTTTTGAACATACCGAAGATGTGTACATTTTTCTTATTTTGCCTAAATATCATATTTTTTCATGTAGTACTGCCCTTCAGAAGCTACAGTACAGAAGATACTTACATGTTGCCCAGACGATAAAATAAGTTAAATTTACCCTGATCTTTAAATTAAAAAGTTTTCACCCCCCGGCTCTTAATGGATCATAAATTATTATTTTCTCTTGTGGACTATATGTAAATGTTTTTTTAATATGAAATATCTTATTTAGGTCAGTACTAAATAAAAAAAAAATAACATGTATTTTGTATGATTCCTCCTATTTTGGTAAAATAATTAACATTTTTCAGATTCTGCAAGGTGTATGTAAACTTTTGACTTCAACTGTATATGTAGTGTACATAAATAAGACAACATTTGTAAATTGATCAGTGTGTTTTTGTATGTAAAAAAGACCCCAAGGAATCATTGGTTTTCTAAGAAACTGAGAGCCTGGGAAGGATATTTAGATGGGCCTGTCTCTTATTGTTGAAAACCCAATATGTTTAGCTAGGTTTTAGCAATATTTCTAGAATGGTGCAGAAAGAAATAACCAAAAACTGGAACTATAACATAACGTTAATGAAACGTTTGCATTTGCTTAAAATGACTTTTTTGACATATTTTCTGTGAAACTGGAAGCACGGGCAAGACATTTCTGGAAAAAACAAAAGGCACACCAAACAGGAACCATAACCTAACATTATGGGATAGTTCACCCAAAAATGAAAATTCTGTCATCAATTATTCGCCCTCATGTCGTTCCAAACCTGTAAGACCTTTGGACCTCTTCGGAACACAAATTAAGATTTTTTAATGAAATCCGACAGCTTTATAACCTTTTACTTTTCGTATTCTTGTAGCTTTATAAAACTATGGTTGAACCATTGATGTCACATGGACTATTTTAACATTGTCCTCACTAACTTTCTGGGCCTTGAATGTGTCAGTTGCCTTGCTGTCTATGCAGGGTCAGAAAGTTCTCGTATTTCATTAGAAATATCTTAATTTGTGTTCTGAAGGTGAATAAAAGTCTTACGGGTTTGGAACGACATGAGGGTGAGAAATTAATGACAGAACTTTCATTTTTGGGTGAACTATTCCTTTAAGGGACTGTTTTGTGTTTACTAGGGATTACTTTGAAACAGACATGCAATAAAAGCCATTTTTCATGATTTCATGAGGTCTTTAAATAATCAGCAAATACACAGTGGATGATGTATTGTCATTATGTTTGACAGTTTGACCCTGCAACATCAGACTGGATGGGCATGCCTCCCATACCCTCTCCCCGCTTCCTGTTTGGGATGGGTGAGGCAGAAAACTTCATCTTTGTTATTGGAGGGAAAGAAATGAAGGAAGGAGAACGTGTTCTGGACACAGTCATGGTTTACGACAGACAGTGAGTATGTTCGTAGATGTCACATTAATTATTTGTCCATTTTTTCTGTATTTATTTGTGAAATCTACTAGCAAGCTCTTGACTACTAAAAATTGTTTCTACACCAAATTTCATTCAGTGTACTTCAAACCACCTTGTTTTTTTTTTCAAGATATCTTAAATGGGCCGAGTCAGATCCTCTTCCCTACCCAGTATATGGCCATGGAGTAGTGTCCCATAATGAAATGATCTATATAATTGGAGGAAAGGGAGAGAACAAGTAAGTTTATAAACTATTCCTATAAGCTAGTACTAAGGATGACACTGTATCTGACTTTTATCCACACATTTGTCTTATTTTGTAGAGAGTGTTTGAATAGCGTGTGTGTGTATGACACTAAAACACGTCAATGGAAGGATCTGGCACCATTAAAAACCGCTCGCTCACTATTTGGTGTCACAATTCACAAAAACAAGATCTACGTGGCAGCTGGTGTAACTGACACTGGCCTCACAGGCAACGCTGAGGTCTACGACATCAAAACCAACAAGTAAGTGTGCAATATATGCTGCATTATCTGAGGTTTATCATACTCATAATCAGCTTGCAGTAACGTAATATTTAACCACAACACTCTTTATTTTCCAGGTGGTCAGAGTTTGTAGAATTTCCCCAAGACCGTAGTTCACTTAGCCTGGTCAGTGTGGGTGGCATCCTCTACGCTGTGGGTGGATTTGCCATGTTCCCCAAAGAGGACAGTGACGATCTCATGCCAGAGGAGATGAATGACATCTGGAGGTGAGACATCCATTCACTACACCAAGCATTTGTTCACTTGCAGAATAAAAATTTCCTGATAATTTACTTACCTCCATGTCATTCAAGATGTTCATGTCTTTTATTTGTCAAAAGAAAATGAAGGTTTTTGAGGAAAACATTCCAGGATTTTTCTCCATATAGTGAACTTCAATGGGGATCAACGGATTGAAGGTCCAAGTTGCAGTTTCAAATGGCTCTACACATTCCCAGCTGAGGAATAAAGGTCTTATCTAGTGAAACAATCAGTCATTTTCTTAAAAAAAACCCACAAGTGCTCGTTTTGCATTAGCTCGACTTGGAGCATTAAGTTGGAAAGGTCACGCGTGTAGGCGGAAGTACCGACCCAGTGTTTACAAAGAGGATGTGCAAAGAAAGTCAAATGCCCCTTACAAAAAAAATGGTAAAACAACGTCAGACGATTTTGAAGCTAGAAGAGAAAATGAGACGGAGCTTTTGCCCTACCCTACTTTTTTGAACCAAAGGACACAAATGAAGAACTAACCACATGTGACCTTTCCAACGTGACTATATAATGCGAGCTAGTGCATGACGAGCATTTGTGGTTATAAAAGTATATACATTTAAAACAATTACGTTCCTTATTGTTTGGCTGGGATCGTGTAGAGCCCTTTGAAGCAGCATTGAAACGACAATTTGGACCTTTAACCCACTGATCCCCATTGAAGTCCACTATATGGGGTAAAATTCTGGAATGTTTTCCCTCAAAAGCTTTCATTTCTTTTTGACTAAAGAAAGAAAGACATGAACATCTTGGATGGCATGGGGTGAGTAAATGATTAGGAAATTTTTATTCTGGAAGTGAACTAATCCTTTAAGTGGAACTACGCAAAAGGAAGCATCCACTTAGTAACTGTTTTAATTAAAAGAAAGGTTCACCCAAAAATGAATCTTTTTTTGAACATTTCCCTCAGGTCATCCAGGACGTAGTTTGTTTATTTTTTAAAACAGATTTGGAGAAATTTAGCATTAAATCACTTGTTCTCCAATATGTTTCATCATCAGATTTTGGAGAAATGTAGCATTACATCACTTGCTCACCAATGAAAGTGAATGGGTGCCGTCAGAATGAGAGTCCAAACAGCTGATTAAAAACATCACAATGATCTACACAACTCCAGACCAACTATTAACATCTAATGAAGTTGCATGTTGCATGATCATAAGAAATAAATCCATTAAGACATTTTTTAACTTCAAAAATGCAAATAGCTTTTTTAGCTAAAATACCTTCTATCCATAATATTGCTTTCACCTGTAAAAAAAAGCTGTCTTGTCTAAATCAGGAAAGAAATATGAAGAGTTTATTTGCAAAAACAGATAACTCATGGTTTTTTTTCATTGTGCATTCTAATTAATCTCAGTCAAACTGCAGTTGGTTATTTTTTTGATATAAAGTAAAAATAACTAAACAAATACAGCAAACTAACACAATAAAACCATGATAACATAAAAAAAGACATGCTTTTGGAAAAAAAATGTAAAAACCGAGTTATCTGTTTTTGCAAATAAACTCTTCATATGGATTTTGGCCAGAAGTAACATTGTGTGGATTATTTGTGGATGTTTTTATCAGTTGTTTGAATGCTCAGTCTGACGGCACCCATTTACTACAGAGGATCCATTGGTGTGCAAGTACAAAAAATAATCTATACTTTAGATGGCATGAGAGTGAGTAAATCGATAAATATATTTAAAAAACACAACCACCGTCATTAACTGAAATCAAACCGATAAATTGTAAATCTGACCACATATACATGATTACAACAATCCAAATATATATACAAAGTTCATGTTTGTTAACAGGTATGATGAGGGCGAGAAGAAATGGAACGGCATCCTGAGGGAGATTCAATATGCATCTGGTGCAACAGTTCTGGGAGTTCGACTTAACACTCTTCGGCTCACTAAAATGTGAGACTACACCAGTGCCGTCCAATGATTCAGTGTACCAAAATGGAAAGGAGGTACAAACTTGGGACAAAATGAAACCAAGTCTGAACCAGCATGAAACATTAGAGGACAAGACATCTGTTCTCAAACTCATTCCATGAAAGCGATTCATGTGATATTCAACACACAAACACACTTGATCATTTGAAACAGAGAGAACAAACACAGATATTGTCAAAACAGTGCTTTTTCTGAACAATTTTATTATGGATTTATTATAGCTGCTTGTGTTATGTTGTGTACTTTTTTTAATTTATTGTTAATTCTTATTCTGAATGTGAGAAACCTCCCAGGGTTAAGTAAAAACAAACACAAAAATGCTTGGTGTGGTTTCATTTAGTTCACTATTGAAATTTGCATTTTATTTTGTTTTATTACAGACAATAAATACTACCCGGTACAATAAATGACAAAATACAGCCTCATTTTATTAGCACCGCTAGACTCTAGTCCTTGTATTGTTTAGTATTCTGCTGACAGGACCAGCATGACTGCCAACTGCATGTACACAAAGTTAAATAAGACATACTAGTATATAGAATTAAAATGTAGGAACAGTCACACTCATGATTGGTTTAATACATTGAAAGTATGGGTAAGTTTGAGTATTACATGTTAGGTACTAGTTAAGTGAAAATATTTCTTGAATTTGGTTTCAAAATGTCCAAGGTAACTGCAAGGTAAGTGGTTTCTTTAAAAATGTAACAGACAATAAGAAAAACTACCCAAACTCTGAAGTGCAAATCATCTTTCGCTATCACTTATTATTTATTACAAAGAATACCAGAACACACCAGAACAAACTGAAAACAACAGACAAATCCTTCTTAATATAAATCTTGCTTTCTTTCCGAGATCACTTAAATATACATATTTAAAAAGTAAAAAACAAGAAGGCCACAAACATCCCAAATCGTTCTCAATAAGCAGCAAACTAAAAAAAACACGCTATGCAAAATACAAAAAAAATGAAAGACGTCCAACTTTTACTGTAAGAGAAACATGTTCTTTCAGATGCACAAAATTAAATCATTTAGCTCCTTAATGGGCTTTTACGCACTACAATATCCTCAGAGATGGAGGTTTATTTACCTCTGTGCAATTTCACTTCACATAAAATGTAAGACTTTAGTTTAACAAAGAAAGAAAGAAAAAAGATGGGCATAACAAAAAGCCTTC
>NPDK01268321.1:6517-21177 GCA_013461565.1 Labeo gonius | reverse complement strand
GAAATGTTGACTATTTCTGCCCATAGATAAATAGATAATCTATCTATGGGCAGAAATAGTCAACATTTCCTCTGTTGCGACTCGCTGTACTAAACCGCAGACTATTTTAAAAAGCATTTTCCGTGTATAATAGCTCACATTAATTGCAAGACCACGCATTAATTGAGAGATGATTATTATGTTTTGCTTTACAAAATCATTTGTCACACAGCAGGACCATTTAAAATTAAACTAATTGGGCAAAATGGTATTTAAAAATTGCAGGGGAAAAAGTGACCTTTTACAAAGAAGCCCTTTTACTTTTATGAAGCCCTTATGCAGTCCTTATGCACCCATGTAAGATTTAAGCTAAAATGTTGAAAATAATGACATATACTGTCTAAAAATAGTGTTTACTATGATACTATGTGACGTACAATACATAATGGGAAGCGTAATGGTTCAGCATTAAATTAGGGAAGCTCTGTCACGCAGCGGGAAAATGCTCATCATGTGACATTTTCCAAAATAACACTTGTTTGTCTGCCTGTTTGCAGAACTTCATTTCATTTTATTGTACGGCAAAGAATGTGTTGTTGATTATAAAGAGCTGATCTGGAAATTCATTGGAAAATACAGTTTGTGTGAAGATTGTTTTCAGGCTATTGTTGTGGGATTCTGTTTGATCTGACAGAGCGATGGGCGTGGTTCACGCTCTTGCCTGAGGAACCCGTATACCATCCTTCAGTATTTCCTAGTGTAGTTTCTAAGTGACAGAACATGACATCTCATGATTTATCCTGAGATGTAAGGCATGTTAGTATAGGTCTGTTTCCCCCACGCAGACATTGCCGTAAGCTATGTGGGCAGTTTCAAAGAGTTCACCCCTACCCCAAACAAACACACACATACGTAACCCATAGCCTTTACTCAAAGGGTATTTGCTGTTATGACCCTCTGGCTCTTTTTGGTTGTGTGTTGGAAAGGTCAGTTTCTCTGAAGTGCTGTCAGCAGGAGACTGATCACCTGTATGCAAACAGGTAAATAAAAGCACCTCAGCTATCTTGGCAAGGTCAGTGGTTGAAACCTGTGGTCTAGATGTACTTCACAGCAAAAACCTGTTCCGCACAGCTTCCTGAATACCTTATTTAATATGTCCATCATTAACCTGGCTGATGAAACATTTCCTTATTCTGATTATGAAGAATTTTCCTCTCATTCTGAAAGCTGCATGATTAAGGGTGTAATGCATGTGGATTGGATGCTTGAAAATGTTTCAGAAATCATAGTAATATTTAAAAAAATTACTGGAAATTCCTTTGTGTATGTGCATTTGTGCACTTTTGGAAAGTTCCTGTTGGGTCACATTAGGGCTACTGAAACTACTGTATTTTTTATTTCCTTTTACATATCAGTGACGTTACTCTGAGTGACATATGACCATTAGAAGGAACTGAAACACACACTAAACCAGAAAGCACAGGCCTTTGTTCAGCATGAGAGAAAAAATAAACCTAATTACATTAAGACTGACACTAAATCGCATCTCCACCAGGAAATCCCACATCTGATAATGTAAGCATTCAAGCGAAAGATTCATGCCACCGTGGCCTGATGGGGGAATATTTTGTCATTGTTTATTGGCAGGCAAGGGTTTGAGCTGATTAACGTCAGTTCCACTTAGAAATCAAACAGGAAAACGCATGTAGTGAAAAGAAAAGTCTAATTCATATTTGCATATTCATTTAGTTTAAGCCTAACTATTGAACTGCTTTCAGGAAGAGCCAATGGGAGCATATAGTAAAAGCTAATTTTATAAGTTTAGGGCTTTGTTCGTCTCAAATGGTGGGAAGAGGGGAAAAAAAAACCTGAGAGCACAGGCTAAGTGAACAATGCTTCATGTGCTACAATGATTGTAGGTATTATTCTGAAATTATTGGATCCAGGCTTGGATGAGACAGGCAGTTAAGGTTTCAAAATGTGCTTTTGACCAACCGTTTAAATGGGTTGAAGTGCTGAGGCCATTATGCCATCATTTATTCATATTTAAATTCCCCCCGACCACTTGCGCTCATGCACGCGCGCACACGTATGTTCCATCACAGGCTTTTAACAGTAAATTACTTAAGCCATGTGTTGGACCAAGCATCTGCTCTCCCATGAACACATGCGCACACATATACATTATCCCTCCTTTGGCTTCATCTGGGATCTTTCTTGTCCATCAGACACACTCCCCATTTGCTAATGGATTAATCGGAGCATTGAAGGAAGACCTGCTGTCTGCACCGCCCAAAACGGCCCCCTGAGACTTCAGCCGGTCTTGTCTACTCATCTGCTCCCACAGCTCTCCTTTTGCCACATAATCAAAGAGAATGCTTACATTAGGCTGTGTACGCCGTCTGATGGACTATTGTGTTGGTTACCAGCTCTAAAATGTCTTTTCCCAAGATTGCTGGTTGATAAAATGCACTTGGTGGTCTCAAGAGCGGCATTAAGCGAATATTGTTCTCTCGCTTTAATATTGTTATGCATATAAGCAGCGTGGCGATGCACAGCAGGGAGACACAAGTTCAAGGCTTTCTAGATAAGCTTTAAACGAGAATGCTAACTTTTGTGTGCTGTACACAATAACGGAATTCACATCTGTGCTATCAAATATGGAAGTGGCAACAATGCTTATTCAAGTTCTCCTGGTGGCAGACATGCTTTTCATTTGGAAAACACTCAAGGTTTTCAGATCAATATCTGTCATATAACTTACTGTAGGCATCAAACTCACCAGTTCTCGCTTGGATACAAGCCTTTTTGGAAATGTGGAAAGCTGATTACATGTGTCGATCGGGTTCAAATAAGTTTACCTGCATTTATTTATTAATATAAATGACATTTGGCAGCATGACAGAATGTAAGGCGGAATGTTAAGGACTGGCAAACAAATCTTCTTGTCTTTTAAGGGTTTTTTTATCCCATCTTGAGTTTAATGGGATGGTTTAAAGAGCCATAACTGACTCTTTTGGGCCACTCTTGCTCATTTATGGGACGGTGATATAAATATATTGACGTGGTAGTCAATGAAAGGGTCCGGGGATGGCTATCGATTAGACAAGCATCCAATTATTTCTAGACAACGTGTTTTTTAACATGCGCTCTTTGGCGGTAACTCAAGAGTGTGGTTAGTCGGCCCACGGCGAGGCCACCTTGAGCCGTTCGATATAGTTTTAGCGGCAATTATGTGGCTGTTGGAATGTTATTTATACGTTTGCTTATAGCGCAAGAGTCATAAGTCACCCTTTCTTCGGGGTTGTTGTATCGATCAGTTCAGAGATCACAGAGTAGAACCAATTTGAGTGCGTTTACTGTTTGCGTTTATGAAACGTACACGGTGCGTTTTGATCTGAGATTTTTAAGCCATACGTTTTGAGGTCGATAACACCCCCCAGAAAAGGATTTACATACATCAGGCTGCTTGTTCACTTGTAGTGGTTAATGGTGGTCTGGTGGATATTATTTCATCAATGTCAAATGTTTGTCCTGGCATTTAGATCCATCTACAAAAGGTTGCGAGTTGTAGCGGCCCTTAGCCCCGTCTCCCTCCCGCCAAATCACATTCTGTCAAATATCCATCTGAGGCTTTGAGCGCTTCAATTCAGCCTGACATTCAAAGCCACACAACCTTTCTGGCAGCCATGGAGACGCACGATAACCGGATTCCCATTCTGGGTCCGTCGCTTTGATGCTGTCTGTGATGTGCAGATTGCATTTCTCCATGTGTGAGGAGACGTTCCTGCCTGCCACTCTCGCCTCTTTAAGTGACGCTTTGAACCCAAAAGGGCATGACAGAGGAAGGCATAGTTTTTTCCCCCCCTCTCTTAAATCTGTTCCGTATAGAGTGAGAGAGGCGGATGGAAAGAAGGTTAGAGTGCTCATGAGCTCCATGGGCATGGGACAGGATCTCCCAGAGCTGTCAGGGTGAATGAGGAAGCACTGACGTTGGTTAAATCTATTAAAGGCAATGCGGGGTGAACCGTGAGCTTGACGGGTGGCGGCCCTACTCAGAGACGCTCAGTGCAAACAAAGCGAGCGGAAGAGACGGTCAGAAGTCTCAACGTTTAGAGCTTTAATTGGTCTTTCCGCAAGCCCACAATGGGCCTATTCGTTTGAAAGCTTTTTTTCTGTCAGACTTCAGTGCAAGGTTGTGCCACTTAGACTTGGAATGCCAATTCCAAATGCAGTTTGAATTTGAATAAAGTGGAATTAAAAGGAAGGGAAACTTTGTTTTTCTAGATAAAGGGATAGTTCACTGTCAACAAAAATTCTGTCATTGCTCACCCTCATGTTGTTCCAAACCCATAAGACCTTTGTTCATCTTCAGAATACAAATTAAGATATTTTTGATGCAATCCGAGAGCTTTCTGAATCTGTATAGACAGCAGTGCAACTACCATGTTCAAGGGCTAGAAAGGTAGTAAGGACATTGTTAAAATAGTTCATGTGACATCTGTGGTTTAAACTTGTGTTTTCTATTCACACAAAAGTTATGAAATCCAAGAGCTTTCTGACCCTGCATGGACAGCAACGCAGCTGACAAGTTCAAGGTCCAGAAGGGTAGTAAGCACGTTGTTAAAATAGTCCATGTGACATCAGTGGTTCAATCTTAATTTTATGAAGTGTGAATAGAAAACACAAATAGCAATTTTATTTAACAATTTCTTCTTTTTTTGTCAGTCTTCAATGCACATAAAAATAAGTTTAAACCACAGATGTCACATGGACTATTTTAACAATGTCCTTTGTACCTTTCTGGGCATTGAACATTGAGATATTTCCATTTGTGTTCTGAAGATGAACAAAGGTCTTTTGGGTTTGGAACAACATGAGGGTGAGTAATTAACGACAGAACATTTGTTGTTTCAAACCTGTTTTGTGGAACAAAAAAGCCATCATTTTGAAAAATGTCAGTGCTAATGTTGTTTTGGACCCCACTGATGTTCATTATGTGGACAAAAACATTCTTCAAATTATCTTTTATGACTTTCCACAGTAACAATGAAGCCACACAGGTTTGTAACAGCACGAGTGTGAGAAAATAATGACATAATTTTTTGGTTGAACTAACCTGAATGTATTTTTAGTAAACGTATTAACGTGGAAGAACAGTTCATTTCCCAGCAGGATACATGACTAAACTGCAACTTTAGAAATTCAATACATGCAAAGTCCTCTTTCTGTCATTCCAGTTTAGCATCTTTACAGTGTAGTAGGGTGACACAGTAACTCAAATATGTACTCAAACATAGTGTGAGCCAAACAAAGACTACAGAAAGTCATTAATTTCTTAAGGTGACTATACACCCAAAAATTCCGTTTTGAAACCTGTATGACTCTTCTGAGAAATGAGACATTTTTCAAAATATCTTCTTCACAGAAGAAAGAACATGGTACAGTTTTGAAACAATATGTGCATGAGTAAATGATAATAGAACTGCAACCATATTAAAAATGCAACCCTGGTAGAATTTGGAAAAAACTCCCCCAGACAGAAGTTTCGCATGGTAGCATTTCAGTTGTGGCAGAGGTTCCCAGTGGAAGCCTTTTGAAGTCATTAGGGCCATTTTACTGTAGCGTACGTCATCCATCTTTACCATGCGGTTTCCCTTAGTACACAGCTCTAATGAAAAAGGGTCAAATGTTATTCCCACTTACAACGTAGTGGCCTCTTCCCTCATGTTGACATCCTTTTTTAGCACCTCCCACTAAATCATGCTCAGCGGTGCTGAATTGTTGTCTTTGTGCGTCTGAGTAATAAATTAAACTGGTTATGTGATTTAAAAGGGTTACTGGTGGGAGTTAGAGGGAGGATGAATGGATGGGTGGATGAGGCTGCGGCTGGAGGAGTGTATGATAAAAAAAAATAACATTGCGGAGATGAAAACCTTGAACCTAAATCTCAGAGGAAGAAGTTCAACTGCAAGTTCATGCCCAGTAAAATCACACGTAGGAGTATCATTAAGAATTGCCAAACAAAAAGGCTCCTAAAGATGCATGGCATATAAAATCAATTGCGACTCAATTTATTATTCCCCTTTCGAATTTCCAAAACGGCTTTGCCGCATGACTTTACATGCTATAGTCGGATAGCACTGGATTTTTGACAGGTTAAACATTCAGTAAACCTCATGGTGAAAATGATTAGGGCAGGCAGCCGACCTGCTCCGCTCCCGAGAGGCAGGGGAAGAAGCATCCTCTCATGCGATAAATTAGTTCCAGCTCTCACAGGCTGGAGGAGCTCCCTCAGAGCTCCGTGTTGTTTCAGCGTGCACCGTTCTAATGCGATTTTAAAAGGTTGAAAGTTGGAGTAGAGGTAAATGGTTGATTATGTACACACAAGCCGTGCACATCTGCTTCGGTTCACAACGGGGAGAAAGAAGTCTGCTTTTTCCCCCCTTTCCTGAACCTGTTTCTGCACATCGAGAACCTGGCCTGAGGGGCTTTTGCGACGCCTCCCAAAATTCCTGTCTTCACGAGCGGGTCTTTATCTCTCTTCACATGCAGATTTAATGGTTGAGGGATTTTTTTTTACACTATCTGCACCGACATCACACATTTCCACTGTTTTGCTGCTGCTTTTGTGATGGGAATACCTTAGAGAGCTGGATAAAGCAACAGTCATCCCTAGCCGATCTGAGTCTTAGTCTTTTTGCTCTCAGTTGTCGTTTGAGAAAAACTTTAGGACGGATCCGTCTCTCTATTTATTCAATAAATCCCACCTCTGGGTGTTTGCCCTTTTCGCTCCCTCCCTCTCCCTCCTAAAAATCCCTTGTTTCTTTATTCTTGTGTGACAGCACTTTCTGCATTTAGCACAAATTGATTTATTTAACTTCCAGAGGGGTCAAGTACAATGGGCCCTATGTTAAAAGTCCCGTAGATGTGCGTGGAGGAAAACTATGAGCGTGCTACGCTGAATATCAAGTCTGAGGAAGCTGTGCTCTTTGGAAGGCCATCGGAAAAGAAAATTGCTTGAGTGGTATATCTTGAGGACCCCTGTAGGCTTCGCTGTACCGCTAGTCTGCCATTTTGTCACCCCATGGCCTCCACTTTACTATGCTATGCTAATAATCCTATTGACCTGTCCTGTAATTTTCCTCACAGCAAATGAGGCAATTGCTCATCCAACATTAACCTCCACCGGAATGGGCTGTAACAGCTAAAAGCCATGGTTTTTGCCTTCAAAATGGCAGCTTTTTAATAGCAGGGCTAACTGTTCTGTGCAAAGTGTTCATATTAGCCATTATGTGAACTAAAAGCCAGGAAAGGGAAGAGAAAAGATTGCAGTCAGATGTTTTCCTGCTTTTTACGCTAACCAAACGCTGTATATTTTTGGCCGGTCCTAATTTCAGATTTTTAACACATCCGACAGCTGCTCTTAAAACTACATTGATAAATCTGGGTTTTATTCATAAGTGTATAAACATAAATAATTCTACTGCTTATAACAAGTCACAAGCACATTCAGTGCACTTTAAGCAGTCCACTCCATCTTCTGAAGTGCCGTTCCAGCGGCATGAGGCTGTAATATATTTGAAAGGAGCTTAGTTGCTGTCTGCTAGCATCCACGCTGAAAGCTTAGGGTGATAGCACACTAAATTTAACCACAAGCTGACCAACTTCCACTTCTTTTTGTACTTCCTTATTTGGAAATACCTGTAACCGCATTCATAGCGGTCCGAGATAACGCCATTCTTGGGAGGCTTTCGAGCGCTTATCGTAGATCTCATACTAAAGGTATTTAAGCTAAAAGCCTGTGCCTTTGGTGTTCCCAACATCTTAGGTGGACTATTTGCAGGTGAAGAGTTTTAATTCCTTTTCTTGCTCCCCATCTCATTCTGTCCCCCTCTCGCTGGGACTGCACACACACTTTCGGAAAAAATTTCTTCAAGTGTGTTCCTTGGAGATAAGAGGCGATGTATTTTTCTCTGGGCAGTGTGCTAATCTTCTGCTGTTCTATATATAGGAGACACAAGCTGAAGTATTTGTTTGATTCAGGCCCATGCAGTGGTCTCATGACCACATTTTGGCTGTCATTTAATGAAATTGACCTACGAAACACAATGTTCCTCACACATACGCAAAACTAAGGAATACAAGGGCTGATTTCTGTGTCTGATGCTCAGTAGGTTCACAAGCAGTTTGACTTGATTTGAAGCAAAAGTTCAGAAAGCAAAAACAGCATAATGGTGTTGACGTCAGATTTTAGTCATCACAGCATTTCCATTCATCTCAGTGAAACGACTGACTGGCTGAGGTCACCACAAAACAGCTGTTAGTCTCAAGCCCTTCACTAAAAACCACTCTGAGCTGTGATGTTAAACGCAGTAGGCGAGAAAAACGTAAGTACATTGGTGCCAGTAAAGGAATAGTCATACAGATTTGGAAATATGTGAGGGTGAGTAAATGAGGTTAACTTCGCCATGCAAACTTGTTGCAAATGTTGCCATCTGCTTTTTTTTTTTCACTTGGTTCAACGTCTGTTTTATTCAGTTCAAGCAGCAGATCTAGAACTTTCAATATCGTTTCTTTTGTTTTCTTGCACATTGCTAACTCAGGCGTGGGGAAGGGTAACGTATCATATCACTTTAAAGCTTTGGAGCATGTTTGATCCTTTTCATGAACTCACCCCAGTGGCTCTCGTGTCTCAGATGGGCCGAGGCAGCCAATGGCTCGGTGCTACGACTGATCCGTTTTATCTGCAGCATCAGACGTTGCACCATCCTGGGCGGCACTGGCAGTGCAGATACTTTCCCCTCTCATCTGCTAAACATCCCAACACTGTTTTCCAGCTTAGAGCTAAAGTCAGATGTGGCCTCTGTCTCTCTATTTATATATTGATTTGAGAATTGTATGGCTAAGCTGTTTTTTTTATTACCTTGGAATTGAAATTGATATTTAAACCAACAGTACTGTTTTGACTGTGGCATTGCATTTACATATTACATCTATATACACAAACGAAACAAGTTTACATCGAGTAAATTGTGTTTACACCATATTGCTAGTTACTTTTTCCATTTTTGATCTGATAATCAAAAAGGTTCAAAACAAAGCCAGAACAAAATTCATTGTTGTGCATCTCCAAGCAGCCATAGCAGTGCTGTCACAGAATAAAACCATGATTTGGAACAAAACGGTGAACGATTCAATTGTTTACTCTTAAAAACGGTGACTTAAATGCTTATATATAGTAGGGGTCGACTGATATGCGTTTTTTAGGGCTGGTGCCGATTCTGATGATTACAGTTTAAGTAGACCGATAACCCATATTTTGAACGATATTTTAAATTGTAAAGCGGCTAGGTCCTTGATTCTGATTGGTTGAGCCACGTTCAAAGCCATTGGAAATTACTCTAGAAACATACACCTTTGTTCACATCTGTGTTTTGCGCTGCAACTACTTTGTTGCAACCACAGCCGTTTCTGAGGAACTACATTGTTTGGCGGAAGAATAGTATTTGTATTAATATCTATATAATTACACTTTATTTGCACTTATTAAGTATATAGAATAACCGTTTTCTAAAAGCAATAAGCCTGTGAAGCTGTGGTTTACTCTGCTTTGTGTCAGGCCTAACAACGCCCCTTAGCTGTTATAAATTCACTGTAAACCACGGCTTCTTGGGGCTAATTGATGTCAAAATTAAGAATAAGAAGGGCCCTGACAAAAACTTTTTTAAAAAGGCATTTAAAATACTTTTATTGTCAAATCGTTTTTGAAAATGACCAATACTGATAACCATAAAAATGCTTAATATTGGTGCAGATAATCGGCCAGGCCAATAATCGGTTGACCCCTAATACAGTCTTGAAATGAACTGGCATTTTTGAACAAAATAGATGACTGAATATCTCGATCAGTGATTCAATTCAAATCACTTATACAGGAAAGGTCACAAAAAAAATCCCAGCACTAAAAATGCACAGACTAGCAGTATCTAACAGTATCCGTAGTTTTGCATTCTACATAATGCGTAATTTGCATTAACAGCCATTTTTTTGTCACGTAATTTGATTTAACTGTTATTTTTTTATTAATTCAGTGAACAATTCAATTCAAATCATTCATGAAGACTATTGCTTGTTGTATGTACTGGCACCTACTGGCATTTAGACGTAACCTGAAGAAAAGGACACAAACATTCGCACAACTAATGCACATACTAACAGTTTATGTAGTTTTGCGTCCTGCATAAAATATAAAGTTTTCTTTGTCGCATACTTTGCATTAACAGTTATTTTTTGATTGATTCAATGAATGATTCAATTTAAATTATGTATAAAAACTGTCACCAGTTGTGACCTTATAGCATATCGATGTAACCTGCAGAAAATTCTCTCCACTAATGCACAGACTTACAGTATATGTAGTTTTGCATCCTGCCTAAAATATTTAGACTTATAAAGCTCTCTTTGTCACGTAATTTGCATTAACCACCAATTTGACTCAAAACCAAACACGACTTGTGCAGAAACTCCAACACGAAACACTAAAAACAAAGCGCTCTTTCATATTCAATATTGTTTTGATTTTGCTCAGATATTCCTCAGGTGTTTGCATTTTATTGGAATCCAGGGCTCATTTCTTGTTCTTGGCCAGGGAAAGTGTTTTTAAATCTTATCTTAGCTTGTGCTGTTGTGGTAACTGAATCCTGAGTGCCCCCAGGAGCAGTGCGGTAAAACGGCGGGGAGGAAACTGGCTGCCCTCGTCCTGGCTCTCGTTGCCAGTGGCTATGCTGCATCCCTCTGCATGATTGAAACTACAAAGCAAAGCTGACTTTATCTTCTCATCCAGTTCAGAACATGCCCTGGCTTTGTTTCCATCGCTTTTAAATAAAATGAAATCTACAGTGTAGCGATGCCATAACGGTGTGCCCAGGCCTGACAAGTATTTGAACAAAACATCAGGTGTCTGCAGGTCTTTCTGAACCGCCTGCTTTGAAGGAACAGAAGGTTTGGCTGCAGGAGGCTGATAGTTAAAAGCTCTGATGTTTCTATACAAGTGATGTTTACGTCCTGCATTCACCTTCTACTTTCTGTCCGTTCAATGTTTTCACACAATATTTCAAGGAAAATGGCAAACATTCACATGATAAACACCCCTTTCTCTCAGCTGCTTCTGATTTCTCTGTCAGTCATTTACAATAGTAATGTTTTTGCTCTGCTAGTGGGCGGTTGTGCAGAGAGGTGGAGAAGGCTCAGACATGTTTTATTTTAGCATCAAATTTGTCTCAGATCTCCTAAAACGTTATTTCAGTGTTACTCAATCATATTTAAAATACTCTGCAATAAGTAAGTAATTCACTGGATGATTTATGCCAAAAAATGGAAACACTGTGGCTCTGTGTTGTTATCAAAACATTGCTGTGTTAGTTTGAACATCTTGAACTGCCCGACAACAACAACACTGGCCTAACCAATGGCGTGTGTGAGTTTAGGTCGGGACTGTTTGTTTGACTAATGGCAAATGAGGGACATTTACCAGAAACCTGTTTGAAAACTATCATTTCTGTAATTCTGTTCAATTCAGCTAGAAGGAGTCATACGAAGAAAAAGCTTTTTTTTTTCTTACCTTAAATATCAGACCATGTTTGTGATTCTATGATCTCGCCTCAAATCTAGAGGAGATGTGTGTGGGGTCAGTTCCTCAAGAAGCAAAGTCTCCATTCACTTATATTGCCATTTATGAAAAAAATAGAAATATTAAAGCAGTCGTATTTATGATTGTGAAATAGGGACGCACTGATATTAAAATTCTGTGCAGTACATTAAGATGATATTTATTTATTTAAGTTATGGCTGATTGATAAATGACTCATGAAAATTCTCTAATAGTGTTGTCTAAATAAAATAAAAAAAAATTAAATGCTAGAAGTGAATTTTGAACATCACAAAATTACATTGTACAGTGTGAAAAATGGATATTAATTTTAACTGGAAATTAATTTACACAGTTAAATGTCTGCAGTTGTTATTGTTAACTAAATAAAACTATGAAAAATAATTTTTAAAAAAGATCTAAAAATAAAGCTAAAATAACTAAAACTGAAACAAAACAGAAATATTTTAAATCAACTAATAATAATGACAAAAGCACATTACTAAAACTAAAATTAAAATATAAAAATTAAACTGGATTCAAAGTATTTAGTAATACTAAAATAGCATTGATACAAGTACATTACAAATCTCTAATCTTTGCTGACAAGTGATATGGTACTGATATGTCATGTATCACTAATTAAATTTATGATTTGTGGAAATTAAAGATGGAAATCCGCAAACTGTTTTACTCTGTTCATCAGACTGGATATCAAGTCTGGTCTTGTGCAGTCCATTGGGAAACGGGCAGTTGGCGGGTGTGGTTAGGACCAACAAAAATTACTCTGTCTTCAAAGTGTAATGCAGATGGCTTCAGGGTAAAATTCCATTTCCCCTCTAAACGCACACAGACACACACCCGCAACGACCTCCCTGCCCCAGTCTCACACATACCCCACAAACAGATGTGCTTTTGCTCATGCACATACACACACAGAAAAGTAATGAAAAAGAATTCGGCTTCATCGCTCCTTTTTTGTGTGCCAGCAGTCCTATTTAGGTGAATTCATAAGCAGCTGAATACCGCAGTTCCAAGGCCTACATTTATTTTTCAGCCATGCTGTGTGCCACAATGGCACTTAAAATTTGAGTAGAGGTTATTTAAAAATAATCCACTATTGAAAATTAGCACCAGAATATCATACCACAAGATTTCCGAAGGTTATCCTATCTTACTTGCCTTTGTTATCTGATAAAAAGCTTCACACTTTTTGCTAGGAGCACTAGGTTGGGAAGTGTGCTGGACAGCCAGGTGCCTGAACTGAAGTGAAAGCCTTTGAAGTTATAAGGCAGATTTCATTTCTTCATCAGATCCCCAGCCGAGATCAACTTATAATGACTAGGGTTCATATTCTTTTGAAGGAGCAGGCCTTGAAAATTGTATTTTAAAGGAAGGCCACAAGTGATATTTTGCCTCTAGGGCAGGAGACAGTCGACTAGCATAGTTCCCAGCATGTCTTTTTGAAGCCGCTTCATCATAAATGTGCACTGAAAAGGACTTTCAGCACACTGACCTTTTGGTTTTCCATAGCCTTTAGGTGAAATGCTTGAACTTTGTGTCAAGAGGTCTTGAAGATCTAGTGGACAGACCAGGAAGGATCGGTGTCAGCTATATAAACACACGACGTGGGCTCCTATGCGTTAGGCATCATTGGTTTATTGGCTCTCTAAAAATAAAAGCCTATTTAATCTCCATGTTTGCTGCATTTCAAAGACATCAGGCGTTCAGAGAGGTTATTGGAAACTCCTATTATATAAATATGAATTAGAACAAAAGATGAGTCTTACAAAAGATGGGCCCTTTTTAAATCACATTACAAACCCTGTCACGTTTATAATGCTTGAGACCATACCGAACAGCTTTTTTCTTGAAAGTGATTACATTTACATTGACTAGAGTATGTCGAGGAAAGAAAAAAAGGATGCACATTATGTTTTAAAAGCCTGAAGCTGTTTTTCAGCAGACTGGTGTGGGAATGGTATTTCTGCCCTCTCTCCGATTATTAAAATAACATGCATGAGTCTAACATCTTCTGATGCACAGAGTAAACAGTGTAAATGATTCAACACATGTTCCCTAGATCCAAACCAGCTCAGAAACACTCTCTCCAGCTCTCATCCGATCATTAGCTTCTGCCTGCAGTTAACCGATGTGACCAGGATCTTAATGACTTTACGCAGTTTGACTACATTACAGCCATGCCGTCCAAGTAGACGCGTGGCGGGGTCCAAAGGACTAAAATATTTACGATTCTGCACTACTTGTAGATTCATGATGTTGTCATTAAAGAGGCCGTTCACCCAGAAATAAAAACCTATCTTCATTTACTCAACCTCATGCTGTTTCAAACCTGTATGACTTTATTTCTTCTGAATAATGCTGAAAACATGTTTTTTTGCCCATGAAGAGACAGTCTGTGTTGTTTGGATCCCAAAATGATTTAAGATATGTTCTTTTGTGTTCTGCAAAATGAAAAAAGAACAGCAAAAATAGTGTAAATACTGGCAGAAATGTCTTACTTTATGGAGAAACTGTGTTGGATAAAGTGGTAAAAAGATTTTGATTCAAGTAAAAAAGAGATACAAGATTAAGAAATGCTTATTTAGAATGAGATTGAGAGGTATGGAGGCATTAAAGGAGAAGTTTAGTTCCAGAACAAAAACTTGTGATCCAAGTTTCATCCATTCATGTCTTCCTTCAGTCTTAAAGAAATTGTTTTTGAGGAAAACATTTCAGGTTTTTCTCCATATATAGTGGACTTCTATGGTGCCCTGAGTTTGAACTTCCAAAATGCAGTTTAAATGCGACTTCAAGCGATCCCAAATGCGGTTGTAAATGATCTCCGCAGAGGAAGAAGGGTCTTATCTAGCGAAACGATTGGTTATTTTCATTTTAAAAAAAATACAATTTAAGCTCTTTAACCTCAAACGTTCATCTTGTCTTGCTGGTTCAAGACAGTTAGGGTATGTTGAAAAACTCCCATTTGATTTTCTCCCTTAACTTTAAAAATCATTGCAAAATTTAAATT
>NPDK01268212.1:0-10526 GCA_013461565.1 Labeo gonius | reverse complement strand
ACACACACACACACACACACACACACACATATATATATATATATATATAAACTTTTTTTGTTAAATCAGCATAACAGTAACATATAGTAACATGACGTAAACTTGCATTTAAAATATTATAAATTAAAATAATTTAAATATTGAGACATTTTTCATATTAACATAAAGAGATTAAGAGTAAATGTGTGTAATTGTGTTTAATTGTCATGGAAAAAACATAATCTAAACAATATTAATGATTCTAAAAATGTGCATTATGCAAAATATATATATTTTTTTCCTCTTGATTTTGACAGGTTTTCTGAAATACACTCAATTAACTTCAACTAACTAGCTAAGTTATTATGCCTGTGCCTTCTTGATTTTTTAAGTACATTTCTTACCATGCACATTGAGGCGAATGTGCTGTTGTGCCTCGCCTGCTGCATTGGTTGCCACACATGTATATTTCCCTGCATCCTCCAGCCTGGCCTTCTTTATGTGCAAAACCCTGCCTGCGGATTCCAGCTACATGCCAGACAGAGAGATAACGAAAGCAGAGATGGTATATGTGGTAATGTAAACCTCTTCAATAACTTGATTCAGTTTATTGCTTTCAAGTCTGACCTTCAGAAATTCTTGTGTTGTGTCCACAGGACGACCATCTTTGAGCCATGTGATGCTGGGAGGTGGAATTCCGCTGACCACACACTGAAGTTGTATTGATGTGTGGAGGACTACAGACCTCTCGGCTGGACCGGTAGAACGGATAGTTGGGGGGACTGACAGACAAATATTAAAGAAACAAACAATGAAATTTTACCATAAAAGTACCCGAAATGTGTCTGCAGCTTAAAAAGCAAAGTCACCTTTGACCTTCCCTCTGTGAGCAGATGAGGCAAACATCAAACACAAACATTAGCAAGGAATAAAAATGCTAAATAAAAATATGAAATGATCAATTACCATGTACAGATACTTTAAACTCTCTCTCTTGTTCTCCAGCCTCATTAGTTGCTACACAGTGAAAAAGCGCTGTATCAGACACCTGAGCACGCGAGATGACCAATCGACGGCCGTTTGATGTTATCCGGACCCCTTCACCCTGCCTCACTGGAACGCCACCCTTCAGCCACCTTCAGAGAGAGAGACAGATGCAGAGGAATGACTTTTCAATTCTGCATATGTGTGAATCAGAGGCCTCTGAGGAGGCAAGGTAGTCTCCTCAAAATATTGGATGAAGAAAAATTTCAGAATATAAAAAGAAAACAATGCAAATATTACAAAAAAAGTAAGTAAACAACTCATTTTTAATTATTATAAATTTTTGTTTTTGTTTTTTTTATTAACCATTGCTCTTCCATAGTATCATCCATAGATCATGATAATAACAGTTAAAACCACAAATATAGCACCTCAATACCACTGCACACCACTGGTGTGAATATATGTGTATTTGAACTCACGTGATGGTAGGCATAGGTGTCCCTGTAGCGTAACACTCAAGCTCTAGGATACTGTTGAGGATGACCGTGGCATCTGTGGTTTCACTGGCCCCATCCACAACAGGAGGAACTGAACACACACAAACAAAAATTATGGTCAGACGCTACAGCATCTCCGGAATCGTAAACCAAACAATGCACGAATCAACCTTGTCTTTGAAATAATCCGTTACAAACTCACATAATGAAAACACACAGAGAGTTAATGGATGCCATATGCTTAGGACACATCATCGGATGCTGCCTCTACCATCACCCTTTAATCTCACTGAATGTTTTATACATTTCCTTCATTTGTTGTTAACCAGTTTATAGCCTCATAAAACACTTTGCTGTTGATTTCCTGCAATCACATTCAAATGATGCAATGGACTGAGTGATTGCAGCGGTCTGTTGGACGCATGTATTAGGACCGTAATGGCGTCCAGATGTTCAGAAGACCAATGTGCAGGTCGAGACAAGATCTATCTGGCTCGTGCACACAAAAACACAAGACACCAAAGTTCCTGATTCCTGTGGATAGTGAAGGATGAGATGCCTGGAGATTTTCAAAGTACCTTGTTTTTTTTTTTCTCCTTCTTGACTAATAGTTCACTACAAAAATATAAAAGTGTGTGCATATACCTAAGACGCTGACGTCATATTTGATCTCCCTCTCTCCAGCAACGCTGGTAGCCACGCATACATATCGACCAGCATCAGATGGCAGCGCACTGAGTATTTCAAGTTTGCGTCCCTGCTCCAGAACACGCAGGTTATCTCTAGCAGCCACCGGTGAACCATCCTTCAGCCAGGTCAGTGAGGGAGGAGGGTGACCTTTAGCTGCACACTCCAAAATCAGAGATTTACTTAGGACAACCTTCATGTCCGTGGGACCATCAGAACCGGCAGTGATGGAGGGAGGGACTGAATGATGGAAAAAAGCAAACATGAACAGGTGTTACTATTTCTAAGATTGAATATGAAACTTTAGAAAAAGAGAGCATTAGTGTTTTTTTAAGGGTTAGCTCACCCAAAAATGAAAATTCTTTCATTAATTACTCACTGTTACTGTTCCAAATCCATAAGACCTTCGTTAATCTTTGGAAAACAAATTAAGATATTTTTTGATGAAATCTGAGAGCTTTCTGACCCTCAGTAAACAGCAACGCAGCTACCACATTCAAGGCCCAGAAAGGTATTAGGGACATCATTAAAATAATCCATGTGACATCAGTGGTTCAACTGTAATTTTATGAAGCTACAAGAATACTTTTTGAACCACTGATGTCATATGAACTATTTTAACAATGTCCTTACTAATGTCCTTACTTTCTGGGCTTTGAACATGGTAGTTGCATTGTTGTCTATGCAGGGTCAGAAAGCACTTGGATGTATTATAAAAAATATCGCAATTTGTGTTCAGAAGATGAACAAAGGTCTTACGGGTTTGGAATGAGATGAGGGTGAGTAATCAATGACAGAAATTTCATTTTTAGGGTAAACTATCCCTTTAATTGGGAGAGTCCTTACGATAGACATCCAGCTCAAAAACTTTCTCAGCAGTGCCTGCCACACTGGTGACTTTACAGGTGTACTGTCCAGCATCTGTTGCTTGAGCTCTTGAGATTTTGAGGAACTGCCCTCGGTCCACATACTGGGCCTGTCTGCTGGAGAGAATGACCTCTCCGTTCTTGTACCATGTGATGGCAGGAAGTGGCACACCTCGTACCTCACACTCCAGAGTCACCACGTTACCAAGCAGAACCGTTACCTCAGAAGTCATGTTTCCTCCCTTAATACTGGGTGGTACTGAGTGCGTAGAATGGAAAGATGGAATTAGCATTTAGAACTTTTTATTCTGTTGTTATAAAACCCATAATAAGACATTATGTATGAGTAATTACCAAAGATACTAAGGTTAAAATCCTTGGACTGCTTTCCTGCAGCATTGGTGGCACTACACTGGTATCGTGCCTGGTCACCTAAGCGAGCACTCTTTATCTTCAACTGCTGTCCTTTGTCTAAAACTTCAATATTGGGGTCACCCAAAAACACAGGCCTGAATAGGACAGATAACAATTCCCTTAGTACTGTATCAAAATATATGAATAAGGAGTGAATTAAAAAAAAATGAATTGTGCTCCTTGATAACATTTATTTGCATAATGGAGTAACTTACTTCCTGTCTTTGTACCACTGAATTGTGGGAAAGGGATCACCTTTGACCCTGCACTCCAGAATGATCTCCTGATTGAGCACGGCAGAGAGGTCACGTGACCCAACTGTCCCGATGATCATAGGAGGAACTAGCAAAGGACATACAATATAAAACCAGCTTGTAAAAAGAAAACGTTCTTAACACCATACATAAAAATAAGTTGATGTTATTACATAACAACTTACCCAACACATCTAAATAAAAATCTCTCTCTGTGTTTCCAGCAATGTTGATGGCCTTGCAGGTGTAGCGTCCAGCATCTTCAACAGCCGCTTTAAGCAGCTTAAGAGTTTTGCCTTTCTGCAGAATCTGCACATTGTTGCTAGGAACCACCTGGTTAAATGACACAAACAGCTATTTGACAAATTATATATATAAAAAAAAAATTAACATATCACATCGAGATATCAGATCCACAGAGTTTCGTTCTGTTCAGCCTCCGTTAACCTTGTCTATTAAGTGCTAAAACTTCATCGGCCAATGGCGGCCATGTTTTTTTGAGATACGCAAATCTCCTTAGACACTTGTAGCACTTTGGACCACAACCATGCACAGTGATTTTCAAGCTCAGTGATTTTTCCCGTGACCTCAAAATGAGCTCTTACATAGGTGTCCTGAGTTTGTTGAAGATATCTCATTCCGTTCAGGAGTTACAGATATTTTATTTTGGCGTCACTTTACGACAGCGAGTCGAAAGTTCAACTTTTTATTGCTAATTATTGATATTCACTCTCCAGAAAATCTTTTTGCAGTGGTTTGGTTCTGATTCGGTGAAAAACCTTGGACTAGTTCGCAAAAGAGGGTTTTTGAAAAAATCCAAAATACCCAAAAATTTTCTACAACTGACGGTTTAGGAGTTATGAACGACATCTGTATTTTTGATCACTATAATGCCCCCCATCAGGCCAACTGGGGCGAGCCTTGGTGACGTTGTAGGCGGTGTAAGTACTACCATCCCTCCAAGTTTCAAGTCTCTAAGACTTACGATTTGGTCTGCATGATCAGTTTTACGTGGAGATTGCTGATCCTTGGCCATTCTAACAATTACAACAGAGTTTCAGCACTACGTGCTTGAACTCCTAATTAATATAGTCCCTTTTAAAAGACTGATGAAAAAGATGACTCTTTTTAAAAAATACTGATCAGAATAAATCACTCCAAAACATCAATCAATAGTAAAAGGCAATAATCATGTTCATCTTGTGAAGAAAAAAACCCTAGAAATATCTGCCATTCCATCATTAATCTAAAGCAGCAGCCTCTGCTCTCCCTGCAGTGTGATTAGAGATTTCCTAATTGTTGACTTCATTCTGAAATTGATTCTCGTAAAAGCACATTTATAAGAAGCACTGGGGTTTTTATGACCTGTTCTTGGAGCTCAAAACCAGTGATCCGAAAGAACTCATTTGTGATTGGCCTCATTGAAGGAAATGCCACTTTTATTTCTCATTAGGCTTATTTTAACTGGTTTATGCACATTTAATTTGCACTTTTAACAATGTGAAATGGCATACGCAATGTGTTTAGCTTCCATAACGTGACGTAATTCCAAGCAGAACATTTAGTGGAAAATAATACAGGACTGGACTTGATTTTATCAAGGGGAAGTGATTGGATTGGGACATATTAGGCAACAATATATTTTATTACATTTTTTGTATTATTATTTATTATCATTTTATTAGTAGTATTATATTCTTGGTTATGTCAGGAGAAAATTAGCTCCAGAAGCAAAGATTTTTTTCTTTAAAGGGGTCATGAACTGCCTTTTTTTATTGTTTTGTCCTGTTCTCTGAGGTCCCCTTATAATGCTATCAAGATTTTTACATTAACAAACATAATTTAGAACAAATAGGCTATTTTCTGTCCTGTTTTGATCCTCATGAGAACGCTCTGTTTGAACAGATGTGACAGATTGTAGACTCGAACATAAATGCCCACTGGTATGATTGGCTAACATTTGTGAATGTTTGACAGCCTACATCCTTTACAGATAAAGGCAGCTAACAGACAAAGCAATAGTGACCACATAAAAAACAGTTACACACACTTGTGTGGTGCAACATTACTGTCAAATCCTATATAGTCAGCATCGTCTTTTAGTTGTGCTTTGTTTGTAAACAAAGTTCTTGCTGACGCATTCTGGATCTTCATTAGAAATAAAATTAAACCACTCTTTACTAATGCCAGGATCAGAAGAAAGGCAATGCAATGACTGTTTCTCCACAAGTTGGCACTGCACAGCGTCTCATTGTCTTCACAGCCATCTTTTTGGTTTCTCAGTTCATGACCCCTTTAAAGCAAACAATCACTTGACTCGGTTATGCAAGGCGATGTGATTTCCGGTGCATGTCACTGAACTGACCTCAACTCCTTCTCTGTACCAGGTAATGACAGGAACAGGTGTGCCCGTGACATCACACACCAGGATGGTTGGTTGATTCATCACTACAGAGACATTGGACAGCTGGCCATTGTCTCGAATATCAGGTGGGACTGGATAAAGGGGAAAGAGGAGACACAGAAGATAAAGGTTGTGAAATCTGCTAAGAGAAAAAGCTTAATAAAAGTTTTTAAATGCTGCACTAACCATTGACCTTAAGTTGGTATTTCTTCTCTGTTGTACCAGCATCATTGACAGCCATGCAAGTGTACTCCCCATTATCCAGAGGGGATACTGAGGCCAGGATAAGAAGTGTGCCATCCTCCAAAATAGACAAACCTGGCTCCTTCCCTGTCAACTCTTGACCATTCCTAAACCACTTTATTACAGGCTGAGGAGTGCCTGAAACAATAGCAATTATTAAATTTTTCATACTGAACACACTTTCAGAGTCATTTCATATTGATTTGGCGTCACTTTTAGTTATATTGCCCAGTTCTAGTAACACAGAAATACACCGTTACTTGTGACCTTAGTGTATGAATGGTAATTTCTTATAATTCAGGTGCAGGTTCACCTTTGGCAGGACAAGGGAAGGCAATTTGCTGGTTAGCCACCCTCTCCTGTAAGGGGCTGTTGAAAGGGGGCTCAGAAACCTCCACCACTGGAGGGACTGTGGAAAAACAGAGGCAATACATGGGATTTCTTTTTCATTTAAAGCAAAACTGCTTTAATCACAAATGTAAATGTTAACATGTCTGACCTTGCACATAGAGCTGAATAATGGCTTCATCTTGTCCAGCGATATTGGAGGCCACGCAGGTATAGACGCCTTCATCCATAAGTCCCACCTGATTTAGAGTCAGACCTTCATCTGTGATCTTGTACTGAGACCCGTCCAGTAGAGCGGTGCCATCCTTCAGCCAGGACACAGAGGGATCTGGGACTCCCTGTGCGACACAGGGCAGGTCTATGGCATGTCCCACCTGCACTTTCATGGCTCGAGGACCTGCACGGATGCTGGGAGGAACTGAGAGTCCAAAAAAGAGAAAGCAGTAGCAAAGTGTTAAACCTATGCTGTATTAATACATTCTTTAATAACATGCCATTTGTAGTGATTAGCAGCTCATAAAGCACTGACCATACACAAAAATAGCAACCTATCCTTACTTGCCCTTGGAAGTTACTGAAAATTTTCTCACATCTTTTTTTTTGCTGTTAATCTTCCAAATGAGACATTTGGTAGTTGTGATAAATCAAACAGCACATTGCTCTTCGCTGTAGCTCTCATTTCTCAGACGCATTTCTGCTCACAGTCTTAACGGAAAACTATAATCCAAGATTAAAATGACTAAGAGTTTAATTGTAGTCATTAGAAATACCTCCATTCCCATTTTTACTTGCAGATGTGTCTGAATGTGCTCTGAGAGCAACTTGTATTTATGAGACTCTATAATTATTATCACACTTTGCTACGAGTGATCTGATCTTTTCCTTCAGTGCTTTCTCATACATCGCGCCAAGTCTGCTAAAGCTCAAAAGTCGGTGTTGGGAGCTCAATGAACATCACTTGGCCTCTTAACACCCATGTAAACACATTCACGTGCACAGTCAGTGTGCAGCAAATTAATAGATATCTAAGCGTAATAAATATAAACAACTCTGTGTTTAAGCATCGCAATACAAATTATGTCAATTGCAGTTAGTTTCAATAAACATTTTCTTCCTTCTTTTGTAGTTTTGCAAAATATCTAAAGAAGGTTCAAACAAAACAGTAACACAGGAGAGTAAGACTTGTGTTTTGAATAAAGTTTCTTACCCCATTTGTGGGCTTTTGTGTTTCTTCTTTTAATGATTAAAGCAAGTTTGTTTTATCAAAATATATATTTACATTTATTCATTTAGCAGACGCCTGCAAAGTGATTTACAATAGAGAAGCAAAGTAATTTGTACTCTGGACCACAAAACAAGTCATAAGGGTCAATTTTTCATCTGAAAGCTGAATAAATAAGCTTTGTTAGGATGGGACAATATTTGGTAGAGATACTATTTGAACATCTGGAATCTGATGGTGCAAACAAATAAAAACACTGAGAAAATCACCATTGAAGTTGTCCAAATTAAGTTCTCAGCAATGCATATTACTAATCAAAAATAAAGTTGTAATATATTCACTGTACGCTAAGAAATTTACAAAATATCTTCATGGAACATGATCTTTATTTAAGACAAACATGTCGGTCCATGACATTAGTCAAGTTTAGCGCACATTATGCAAAAACTCCTGTTATAATCACTGAATCTACTAGCTATTTACGTATCTGCCCTTTGTTGTTTTATGATGAAAGAATTCACGAGCGTGCGCTATCAACACAGCTCTGCCGTTCTCAATGCTGACTAATCGAAGCGCCTCTGATTGGCCAATGCATTCCTAAGTTCAACAGAAACACGTTTGATTGGTTATAAGGCTCAACGTTGCACAAAACAGCACGCAAAAATAATCTGATGCAGTGTGAGCGGATCTAAATGTAATGGAATTGACACGTTATACTTATTTTAACATTTCATTTTAATCATGGCAGCCATAATATATTGTTTAATAGTGCAGAGGCATTTTTTTGCCCTTTGTCTTGAATTTATGAGGCATTTTTGTTCATTTTGGTGGCATTTTTGCCATAAGCGCACTGATTCATTTCCGACCCTGGTTGTGGGGTCGTTTATATATCACATATATAAAGAAGTCAGTGCTTAAAGAAAACACAAACTGTTGATTATCTGTTATGTTTTCTGTTAAAAATGATACTCAATCACTCAATCACCATTTCATCCTTCAGTACATAGTAAATGCCACATGTGAGTGTCTCAGCTCACTCATTTACAAAGCACATACAGGCACTATTGTGCATTGTGTATGATAATGGTCACATCATGTCCTAAATGTGAAAAAACAAACTATTGAAATCCAAAAATAGTTTTTTAAAAAGGATGTTTGAACACCAATTTGAGTCAGATATGGTAAAAAAGAAATGGCACCTGTCACATTGACCGTAAGATGGACTACCTAAAAAAACAAATGACAAAAGTGTGTGGATATGTGTCTTTCCTGGTAAACAGCATATCAGCATGTGTGCAGCATAAACACGTGGAGGCACTTACTAAGTTGATTGGGGTGTGTGATGTGAAATTGACTATCAAATATGCACAAATCAGTCGTCTAATGATGCTCATTCAGTGTTGATTCACATGCGGTTTTCTGTTGAAATATTTATTTTATAGCTGTGGGTGCAAGCTGAGCACTTGAAATCAACTCAGGATGTTAAAACACAACTGATCGAACCCTGATGTCACCGCAAGACTGAGACAATGTGATGCTTTTAAACAGATGGGACTTGTTTTTTAAGACCTCTGGGCTGATGTGTGCTCCTATGAACTTCAATGGCATGAGATAAAACTGTCGTTGCTTTGATAAATTTCACATGCAAGTACAACTTGCGAGAACATCCAAGTAAATAAATGTGTTACTCTTACCCAGCACGCTAAGTGTGATCATCTGAGTGAAGTTTCCAGCTATGTTGGTAGCCACACAGATGTACATGCCACTGTCGGTCACGCGTGTTTCTGTGATTCTCATGGAGCCTGATGGCAACTGAATGTGTCTGTTAGAGAAGAGGTTACATACGTTGAGGAAGGATAGGAAGAGGCTAACATGCGAGGCTAAATGCAGATCCAAAACCACACAGGTGCTCCTGGTTTACAGAGGAGCTTCCCAAATTATACCTCTATTTACTTTCATGGTGAGCTGAGAAAGGAGAATTTAATTACTGTGTAATTTTAATCTGACCGCAGTCTTTCTGCCTTTAGGCTGTACAGTAAACATCAGCCCTTGAAAAACAATGCAGAGAAAAGCAAGCTACTAACGAGCAAGCTCAATGGTGTTTAAAAGTAGAATACAAGGGTCTTATTAATAAAATGCATGTAAAATGATATTTGATTCTACACACTAGTTGAAAAAGCATGTGTGCAAGCTTATCTGTGCACATATTGTGCATATATCTGATGACTTGTAGGCAGGGTCTGAAATTAACTTTTCCATTAAAAGACAATTTGTTTTACATTTTTTAAGGCAATTTTTACAAACACCTTATTATTATAAAAACCCATGCTGTCTTTAATATCAAATACTTAAATTTACCCAATTATTTTAATCAGTATTAAGAGCTAAGGGTGAAAACTTTTGAAAATGTTTCTTATTTTGCCTAAATGTCATATTTTTTATTTGGTACTTCCCTTTAGAGGCTACAGAGGATAGTTACATGTTTCCCAGAAGACAAATAAGTTAAATTTACTCTGATCGTCAAATTCAAAATGTTTTCACCCCCCTGGCTCTTAATGCATGTTTTTTTTTCTTCTGGAGCATCAGTGAGCATTTGAACCTTCTGTAATAGTAGCATATGAGTCC
>NPDK01268141.1:0-11352 GCA_013461565.1 Labeo gonius | reverse complement strand
TTTTCCAGTGTAATAGCCTAACTTACTGCCCCCTGTCAGTCAATAAGTGTCGCCAATTATACTTTTAAAATACTTTTACCCTGATAGCACACATACATCTCGGAGACATCTTTTTAATGTCTGCATTTACATCTGCAAGACGTGTTTTTTAGAGTGTTTGCTCATCTGCAACACGTCTATAGGACATTTCCTATCAGATGTCAAATAGACGTCTATTAGGATGCTTCTTTAAGATGTTAATGATTTAGAATGTATGTAAAACTGACATCTTACAGATGTCTGCCAGATGTTTGTATTTTAGAATGTATGTAAAACTGACATCTTACAGACGTCTGTCAGATATTTGTACACAAATGTATGTTAAACTGACATCTTACAGACATCTGTCAGATGTTTGTACACAGCAGATGCTTTCCAGATCAAGAGATCTTTAACAGACATATTGCAGATGTACGTGTGTTATCTGGGTTGTATTTTAAAATATATACATATTTATTTATTTACATGCATTTAGAATAAAATAACAAAATGAACAGTAGCTCAAAACTACTTCACTCTCAGTATTAATTTTGCACATATTTGTGTTTTTAAATGATTTAAATGGGTAAAATTGACAAAAAGGTTTAAGCATAATAAAGTCTTCTCTAAAGAATGTCTACCAAAATTCTCTCATTAATAGTATAAATGGCATAATTTGTCATTTGTGGACTTAAAAAACACAATTGACTCTGTACAATAACTATGCTACTATGTTTACTATAGTATAGTTTTAAAAAGGCAAACGGCAAAGATGTTTTTCATTAGCATAGTGTCTAAAAACAACTGACTCTTTTGGATGGTCAGTGTGATTCTCAGTGATGTCAAATATTTTTAGCATTAGCCTGGGATGCTCTGATGCTCTCAAGCATTAAAACTGTTCAGGATTATAAAATGTAGTGTGGTAGTGAAGCCCACATTGACTTCTTTTACGTGTCTGCTATGGTTAGGCTATGAAAAGGGTCATAAAAAATGCATCAGTCCTTGGCTTACTTGGCAGGACTGAGTTCTTGTCTTTTTAAAGTAAAACTAGGTACAGTGGGCTACCAGTAGGCACTCTCTGCTCTTGTTCCAAAAATGGTTGTGGCATTCCCTACTGTAAATAAATAAAAGTATGTAATCACCAGCAAATAATAAACCAGGTGATTTTGTGCCTTCAGATAAAACCATGACAGTTTTGCTGGCCTGGTGCATCCTGGGAGTTCTGGTGCCCTAGCAGTGTCCAGGGGCCCATCTGTGCATTATGCGCATGAAAGCTCCGCCCCCGTCACGCATTCCCGGCCCTTCTGTCGAAGCAGCTCGCAGTCACGGCATGGCGGAAGCTTCCGGGCCTCTGCATCCATGGGGGGTGGAACAGGGTTTTGGGGAGGATGATCAAACCTTACCTGCTGTTGCCATGCTGGCACAGTTTCGGCCCAGAACAGCCTGAGAAAATGTACTGATGTCATCGCCACAGGCACGCCTCTTTATTTAAACGTCTTTATTAGCAGTCTATTTAAATGTGATGCCTCCAAATATTCATTTCATTAGCTGTCAATGCATTGTGCACAGCGTTTGCATGCAAATCTCCTTAAAAAAATTTTATTTTTAGGGCCCGGGCACCAATGGTGCGAGGACCCTATTGGAATTGTTTAGATTCTTCATCTTTCTCCAGTGAATCGCATTTTTGAGGGCCTGAACATGATCGAAAACTCATGAAACTTTGCACACACACCAAAAGTAGTGAAAATTTTCATCTGATATGGGTTTCAGAAGTGGGTGTGGCAAAATGACTCGATAGCGCCACCTATAAAATTTCAATGAAGTGCAAGCTATGTTTCACACATGTAAGACATATGTAACACACCAATACCTACAAAAAAGTCCCCTGGTACAAAGTCCGAAACCCAACAGGAAATCTGTTATTTTTAATTTTCTCAGCAAGTTTTGTGTCGTTTTTCCCATTTTAAGGCATTGTATTTAAACAGATCAACACCAAATTTGGTCAGTGTAATCTAAAAACCTTTGTGATGTTAAATTCCGAAGATCTTGAGTTTTCGTTAAAAGGCATGTCCGTGGTGGCCTGACAAATTTCGATGTTTTGCCTTGAAAAAGAAAGTTGTTATAATTCAGGCATGCAATGTCCGATCTGCACCAAAATTCACATGTTTGATAAGACTCCTGTCCTGAGCAAATGACAATGACCATATTCAATTATAGCCATAGCGCCACCTGCTAGCAACAGGAAGTGGCATGTTTTACGCTCTAACGAACTCCTCATAGAGACATCAACATTATATTAGGTCAGTCTACTCTAAAGGCCTTTGCGATGCTAAATGGCAAAAATCTTGAGTTTTTGTTAAAGAGCCTGTCTGTGGCGGCCTGACAAAGTTTGTTGTTTCGCCATGGGAATAGAAGGTGTTGTAGCTCAGTCATGCAATGTCCAATCTGCTCCAAACTTCACATGTACGACAAGAGTCCTGGCCTGAACACATCTAAAGTCCCATATTCTGTAATAATCATAGTGCCACTTGCTGGCAACAGGAAATGGCTTGTTTTACACTAACTTAAACATGCAATGTCCAGTGTGTACCAAGTCCCAGCCTGAAGACATTTAAAGGCCATTATTCAGTTTTAATCATAACGCCACCTGTTGGCAACTGGATACGTCATGCTTTGCACTAACTCAAACATACCATGTTTAACTGCACCAAACTTCATATGTTTTATAGAAGTGCTGGCCTGAAGACATCTACATGCCAATATCCAGTTATGGTCATAGCGCCACCACCTGGTAGCAGGAATGACTTTGACGTATTTCTCCTATATTTAACACTTTAAATGTATATTGCCCACCGTTCGCTGTTTTCCTAAAGCCACCAGGTTGGTGAGTCTGGGTGCGAGAGCCCTTTCAAAGCTGCTAGCAGCTTTAATTTAGTTTATGTTTTAGTGTTGTAGTATGAGAGCAGAGCAGCTTGAGAAGTAGCTTGGTAATGAATAATGAGGGTCATTTTATTTATGATCAGTCTTGACATACTTGTCTGTATCATTAGCATTACTTGTAATTCAAATAGGCCGTATTTGGGGAAGTTGTTCTTTCAATTGTCTGTATATCCTCTGAAATGATGCACATTCTACCATTTAAAGAGCAATTTCCTCTGACCTTGGAGAAAAAAACAAGTTCTGTAAAGAGTGACTGGATGTCTGCTATTGGTTTTCCATCACCCCCCACACAGAAGTATTTAGCAGATGCTTTTTATACAAAGCGACATAGAATACACAAATAGGAGGCTCAATCCGCCGTGAACAGGCTGTAGTTAAGAGCTTTGCTCAAGGGCACAGTGATGACGAGTAAAACTGTAATCAAAGTAGCTCTCCAGATCCTGAGCTTCCGCTTTCCTGAGACTGAAACCTTAACCTTTGTGTTAGCAGCTGAGATTCCAAACCCCTTATATATACTACTGGCCTTTTATATATTATGAACTCATTTGAATCTTCATGCTGAGCAAAGCCATGTTCAATCAGTGCACCTGTGAACATTTTTACACAGCTGTTGTATGAAAACCTATCTTTTTACATCATCAAGTCATTGAGAAAGTTGACATTTGTTTGCTTAGGGTCTGAAAATACAGTTTTTCTATGACTGTATCTGTTAGCTTATGTTTTGTCTCGGGCATCAGAATGCTGGAGGTGTTCCACAGATTACGTGCACTATCTTGCAAACTGTAGCAATGAGGGGGGCCAGCCTTCACCATAGCAACCGGAAATGGTTGCTTGGATACAGGTTTGAATAGAAAGTATGGTATGAATGCATCAGCAGTCGCCTCCAGGGGACATACAGACACTTGAACTTGTCGGTGACTCCAGTGTCTCAGCTGATTCAAGTTGACCCAGCATGAGGTGGTGTTGGTGCAGTCCAGCAGAAACAGCCTTGAATGTGCAGTGTTTAACAAGAGCGTGAAGACTGGTTGGTTGAAGACACTTTCATACTGTGGCTGTTTTGATTTTTCCTTCATATTCAGAATCATAAACTCAGCAGGTAGGCCTACACACAGTATAGACCGTTTCTCCACAGTAGATTTGTTTATATAGTCCCGCTTGAAGACACAATTTACCTTCAAGACAATATGGTTAGGTTATGGAATCAATATTCCACCCTGCTAGGTGTTTCTGTAATTGGATTACAAATCATTTTCAATTGGTTCCAAACAAATCACCAATTCTAGATTCTGTATTGAATCTGTGGTAACTCTGTGTTGTTTGAATTTTGCAAATAAAATCTGAACACAAAGACTCTAGACCCAGCACCAATGATATGCATCCAATCAATCACATTGATTTATATGCCCATATTATAGAAGCACTGACAGCAGAAACACATGCTGTAATAGTCCAGGTCCTTGGGTCATGAGAAAGTTGTTGTGTTGAGGAATTGTGAAGGGTCATTCAAGTGCCATGAAGATGGACGGGCAGACTCCCAATTAAATTTGCAAAGAAAACATACGATACCCTGAGAAATAAATGTTGCGATCTATGCGATTTTCTGATATTTAACAAGGCTATTGCTTTTTCTTCGGTTTGCCGGAACACAATTCACTCCAAATTAGGTCCATTTTAGCCGAAGTTCCGGAGAAGAAAGGTCCTTTTACCAATCTCGCCGCTCCATAAAAGTCCTCTTCTGGTTCTTTTGTCAAGCTCACCCGCCTTCCTTTGCCTCACTTTCTTTTTTCCTCTTTTTCCCTTTTGTCTTCGCTGTCCTTTTTTCGGCGGAGCGGTTGGTAAGGTGTTGTGGTGTTGGCGAAGGCGTCTTTTGGCACAGTCACAGGGCACTGTTAAAGGAGGCAGACTGGCACCTCCTGGACCCATGCCAGAGCTCCTCGGGAGAAATACCCACTGCTGTGGTTGGTGTGTGAGCGTGTGAGAGAGAGATAGATAGAACAGGGAGAGAGAGAGAGAGAAAGGCATTATGGGAAGGTGAAGGGAGGAGGTTGATGGGTGGTGGAGAGAGAGAAAACACTAGGTTTGGGGTGCCAGCTTTTATGGATGTTGGTTGTGTTGGCGTGTTCTTGGCCAGATTCACTTTATTCCAGTTTGTTTGTTACGTTATTTTTTTCACTCTTCACTGGATGGAGCGGCTGCGCGTTCATCTGCTGCCAAAAGGCACGAAGGAATGAAAGACAAAAAAACGTGCTCCATATTTCCGCCGCTCTAATCTGTTGCGCATCCCTCTCTTTTATTCCTCTGCCCATTCCTGTCTTCATCACTCACTCCGAAATTCATTTGTCCTCCATTTCTCACCTTCTTTTTTTGGAAAATGTGTTTTTTTTCCTTTTCTTTTCAGATCCTCCCTCGCAGAAATTAGAAATGGCATAATTGTACGCTTGGCTGGCAGGTCAGTGCCAGGTGGTCTGTTCGAACATTGTGAGATTTGGCAAATGTGACTGCAAAGGTGTGTATGTGTGTGTATGTGTGTGTGATGCTCAAGTCCTCACCCCGACAAGAATAAAAGAAGCTTTGCTTGTCAAGGTGACAAAACAAGCTGCTCTTTTTATCTTGATTTGGTAGCATGGCTTTTGTCTGCCTGGTTGTCTTTGTCTCTCAGTTGTTTACATCTCATCTCATTTCCTTGTATGTTAAGCAGCATTTCTTGTTGTTAAATGTGCAAAGCAGGTTAAACTTTCACGAAAGAAACCAAACATATTCTTTGCAGTGCCTGTGAATAATTAAATTCATTGAGCCAACTAGTTGTCTAGTGAAGGGGTTTATTTTATTTATAGTGGCTGTGCCTCAGTTAGCATGCTGTGCTTTAGCTGTTATCTGCATGGTAAAACCCTCTCAGGGAGTTCTTGCTGCTTTAAAGATCCTCTAAAGCACTGCTGTAACAGACAGCAATACGTCTTTGTCCATTGCGTCACATCTTACTGTGCTTTTTTTGCTTGAGCATCTTGTTACAAGTGTTGCATTTTTAAAACACTGGCCTTGTTTTCACCTGGTATTAGGATGTGATTTCAGTGATCCGATCGCTAGTGGTCAGTGATCCAATCACAAGTGATTTCCTTTTATTTCTTCACACCCTATATCATGAATATTGTTGACTTAACACACCCATGTTATGCAATTTCAAGTGATTGGGAAAGGAAGCAAAGTAAATTTATTTTAAAAAGCAGTCTGTGTGTTTGATTACAACGCAGCTGATTTGATATAATTGGGTCTTTTGTGGCTGTTCATACATATTTGAACACAGGGGCATATATGGTTTGAAAACCATCTGGTTAAATGCATTTTTGTCTTTTTCAAAATGTTTTAGATGCCTTTTACACTTTTGATTGGACATCTTAAAAGGAAGACTTGTGTGGCTTAATATAACATAAATTATGTCTCTAACTAAAATATGTAGCGATAACCCATGAAGGATTTACATTAATCCACATTGTTTTATACATATTTTGGACTATGGGGAGTGCCAGTGTTTCGATTATTTAAAATGGTTGTGCTTTGGTGAGCTACTGGTAGGGGTGGGCAATATAGTCAGAACATGACAAACACTTTGTTTTTTGAATTCTTTGCACTTTTTCCAGTCATTTTTTCTTAACAAAATAAACGTCTTAATAAAAAAAACTTTTTTCCCGCATGCTTTAATGAGTAATATTGTTTCAAATCAAGAAACATGTTTGTGTTGCCTGATAATATTAATAATAATCAAATTTTTTTTTTGTCTCGTAAAAATACAGATTTGATAGTAGCTTGAGTTAGGATGCAGATGTAGATTTATGCTCATTATCAAAATCAGTAATATCTGTAAAAATTGTACCAACCTCAATTTTATATGGTAAAATTTTTGAACACAATTCTGCAAAATACTGCAATTATATTCCATTACTCCTCCTTCAATACATTTAATACATGTCTACATTAATAATATAATAAAATTCGGACACAATACCACTGTGCAGTTGGTGCTACCACAGTAAATCTATGGTAAATGATACCGATTTCTAGATTAAAAAGCACAGTGTCTCTCCTGTTTGTCAGCACTTTCATCTGGCTATAAACCAAGTGATTTGTGTTCTACACTGAATTAAAGCACTGTTTAGTGACGAGACTCATAAGCGAATGAACGCATCTGCTTTAGGAAGTATGCGCTGCGCCGCCCTTTGATCTGAGCGGATAAATGGTCTGTGTGGCGCGCTTTAAATGACTAGCGCTTTTTCGTTCCGCCTTTGCCGCATAAAAAATATAACGAAAATTTATCAAACTCTTGTCATCATTTATTGAGGAAGCATCACATGTCATGACGTGACATCACATCTTGTCAGGATGGCATCTAGCGTTTCCTGTCTCTGCCGTTTGTGAGCTCTTAGAGTAGATGTGGTCTCCTAAAAGCCTCAAAGACACCAGGGCTAAAGTGGAGAGACATGGGTCTTTAGGAAGGCTTATTCGTCCACATGCATCTTCCAATTCTTTTTGATTTACATCGCTTCGCTTGTTGCACTTTGACTGAAACTACAACCAAAAGCCGCACAATGTGGCATCATATCAGTATTTTAGGTAGTGCCAATAGCTCAGCTATTGCAGCTATTTCACATCTTTGAAATAATGGCGCTCCGCATCTCCAAGTCTCTATTAAATTCTGGTTTCTAGATATGGCACAGGTCCCTCATTTAGTGTAAGTCTGTTTATATACATCAGGAAAAAAAATGCAAGTCTAATTGCTTAGAAAAGTAGTAGCACACATCTAGCAAGCCATAAGATTTGAAGCACAAGCCGGGATATGTTACATGCCAAAGTTTAATACTTCGCTACGATAGGCTAACTTTCATACCAAGCTTTTGCACTTGGTAATGGACAGATTTTCAGTATTAAGGTCATTACCGTACATAGTTTAAACTTTAGGGAGATTAAAGAGGGAATGAGATGCATATTGCCCTAAATGCAGTATTGTGTGTGTTTGTTTGTGGGGCCATGACACATTTCTTCATCCATATGCTAATATTAGTGTGCTGTGTGTAAACCACTATCCTTTGCTGGCTGGAGATTTAGGTGGTAAATCACTTCAGTCTTCTTAGCTCTAATCCTCCCCACATCTGTGCCCCTTTTCTCTTCCTCTTTACTGCTCTAATTCCAGTATGGCACAGTTGGCTTCATCCATCCAACTCAGGAAACATTTTGTTTGTCCAGCTTTTTTCTCCCTTGTGGCCTAATCCACTGCAGGTTGTTCCACAGGGCTTTCAGAGAGCTGATGTTGTCTCCTTCCGATGCATTCGCGTCACTCGTGGTTTGTGACCTTCTCTGGATGGTTTAGAGGTGTGTGTGTGTGTGTGTGTGTTGGGTGGGGGGAGGTTCAGCACTGTAATCTGCTAAGTGTCTCCCACTGCAGAAACAGCAGCACTGATTCAGCTTAGCCTGAGCAGACCGGGCAAATCTGCAGTAATCCTTACCACAGAACCGAGTCTGACAGTCCCACCATCTGGAACAGCGCCACCTCGTGCATACGTACACCCCATTGATTACAGAACATTTACATTTCTGTCTTTCTGTTTCTGCAGCAAAGCACGCAGCAAACGGGAACCCCACAATGGAGCCGTTTCCTGACGGCATGGAGATGATCATGTTTGGTGAGTTGGGAGAAGATCATATTCCAGACTTCCTTGGATGTAATTAACGTATTGCTTACTAGAGTACCACTTGTGTTGAAGTGGTGGCTCATGGGAGACATGGGTTGGAGTCCAGCCTGGGTCATGTTCGCTTCTCATTTCTCCAGCTCTCCTCTTGACTTCTTGTTTTCAAGTGTCCATAAAAATGTGGCTAAAAGCTCATTTAAATCAATCAGTTGAAATGTCACTGTCCAAACATACTGTTCCAAGACCTAGTGAGATGCCTAAATAGACAACTACCTAAAATTGAATCCCATACAATAGCATTCAAAGGTTTGGTGGTTGTTTTTGAAAGAAGTCTGTTATGCTCACCAAGGCTGCATTTAATCAAAAATACAATAAAAATAGTGATATTGTAAAATATTGCCATTTAAAATAACTATTTAGGGCCCAAGCACAGATGGTGCGATGACCCTATTGAAATTGCTCAGTTGTTTCTTCATCTTCTTCTCCAAATTAATTGCGTTTTTGAGGGCCTAAACATGCTCGAAAACTCATGATACATGTACACACGGCAAAAGTGGTGAAAATTTACTTCTGATATGGGTTTCAGCAGTGGGTGTGGCAAAATGGCTTGATAGCGCCACCTATAAAATTTCAACAAAGTGCCCCTCAAGCTACATTTCACGTACATGTACAAAATTCGGTAGACACATGTAACACACCAGTACCTACAAAAAAGTCCCCTGGTACAAAGTACGAAACCCAACAGGAAATCTTCACGTCAAGCTTTGTGCCGTTTTTGCCATTTTCAGGCGTTGTATTTAAACAAAGTCCTCCTAGAGATATAAACAGATCAACACCAAATTTGGTCAGTGGAAACTAAAACCCTTTGTGATGTTAAATTGCAAAGATTTTGAGATTTTGTTGAAGGGTGTGTCTGTGACGACCTGACAAATCAGTACCTACAAAAAAAGTCCTTAGGTACGAAGTTCAAAACCCAGCAGGAAGTCTGTTATTTAGAATTTTCATGTCAAGTTTTGTGCCGTTTTTGACATTTTCAGGCATTTTATTTAAACCCACTCCTCCTAGAGATTTAAATGGATCAACACCAAAGTTGGTCAGTGTAATCTTAAAACCTTTGTGACAGTAAATTGCAAAGAGTTTTCATTGAAGAGCGTGTTTGTGACGACTTGACAAACTTCTATATTTTGCCATGAAACAGGAAGTTGTTATAATTCAGGCATACAGTGTCCAATCTGCACCAAAATTCACACGTTTGATAAGAGTCTTCTCCTTAACACATGCCCATGCCCTTATTCAATTATAGTCATTGCGCCACCTGCTGGCAACAGGAAGTAGCATGTCTTATGCTCTGAACAATCTCCTCCTAGAAATTTAATGACATCAATGTTATATTTGGTCAGTCTACTCTAAATGCCTTTGCAATGTTAAATTGTGAAAATCTTGAGTTTTCGTTAAAGCGCTTGTCCTTGCTGGCCTGACAAAGTTCAATGTTTCACCATGTTAAAGGAAGTTTTTATAATTCAGGCATACAATGTATGATCTGCCCCAAACATCACATAAGAGTGTTTGTCCAGAATCCTGGCCTGAACACATCTGAAGGCCTATATACTATTATAATCATAGCACCACCTTCTGGCAACAGGAAATGACTTGTTTTACATTAACTTAAACATGTAATGTCCAATCTGCACTACACTTCACGTTTAGTAAAAGTTCTGGCCTGAAGACATCTAAAGGCCAATATTCAGTTATAATTATAACACCACCTGTTGGCAACAGAATATGCCATGTTTTACACGGACTCAAACATGCCATGTTCAGTCTGTGCCAGACTTCATATGTTTGATCAGAGTCTTGGCTTGACGTCTACATGCCAATTTTCAGATATAGTCATAGTGCTTCCAGCTGGCAGCAGGAAGTTTGGCACATATAAATGACTTTGACATATTAGTCCTATATTTACCACTTTAAATGCATATTTATGTGTGCAAGGGACCTTCCAAAGCTGCTTGCAGCTTTAATTTCTATTTTAATCTGTTTTAAAGGGATAGTTAACCCAAAAATGAAAATTCTGTCATTAATCACTCACCCTCATGCTTTTCAAATCCATAAGACTGACAAGGAAGAGAAGAAATTGTTAAATAAAGTCGTTATTTTGTTTTCTTTGTGCACAAAAAGTATTCTCATAGCTTCATAAAATTAAGGTTGAACCACTGATGTCACATGGAATGTCATTACTACTTTTCTGGGCCTTGAATGTGTCAGTAGAGTTGCTCTCTATGCAGGGTCAGAAAGCTCTCTGATTTTTTCAGAAATATCTTAATTTGTATTCTGAAAATAAATGGCCTACAGGTTTGGAACGACATGGGGATGAGTAATTAATGACATAATTTTTTTATTTTTGGGTGAACTGGGTCAAGAGAGGATTTGTAGAGGAAGCAAAAGGGACATTTTGTTAAAATTTCTGTATGTGTTGAGTGCTTTGTTCACAAAAGATTCAGATTCAGCCTCTGTCCCTTTCTGTTTAGGTATGGGCTGTTTTTGGGGAGCAGAGAGGCGCTTCTGGAGGATTCCTGGTGTGTTCTCTACACAAGTGGGCTATGCTGGGGGCTTCACACATAATCCTACCTACCATGAAGTGTGTTCAGGTGAGTCCCAGCCAGTGTTGGGGGTAATGCATTACAAGTAATGCAAGTTACGTAATATTATTACTTTT